>SNQJ01S0001183.1:609934-643377 GCA_010110895.2 Picea sitchensis
TATAAGGTATGTTACTTATTCTTGCCTCTTAGTAAATTCAATATTTAAAACTTAAGGAAAGCGTCCTATTCTGTCATGTTTTGTTCTAGATCCAGGTGGATCTAGGGAGATCGGTTTGTGTCCGCACTTACGGATTTATCCTTGAACAGGGAGGGCAATTGGATTATTGCCTCCACCTTAAGAGGATCGACCATGATCCTTGTTGTTGATACAGTGAAACCTAAAAAACATCCTGACGTTACGCAGAAGCTGCACTTGTTTGGATTCAAGTGAATCATGAAGTAGCGACAACATTCAAAGATTAGTCTAAGGTGCATGGGATGATCCTTTCGCTTGCAAGAGCGTGATGCTAAATCATCTAGATAGGCCTCGACTATATGTTTCAGGTCATGAAACGCAAAAGACATGGCTCACTGGAATGTGGCTTCAACATTTTTAAGGCCAAAAGGCATCTTACGATATGCGAATGTACCCCACGGACAAATAAATGCCGTCTTGTGTTGGTCTTCAGGTTTGATTTGGATTTGATTATATCCCGAAAAACCATCCATGAACGAAAAATGCTTCACAACCAGCACATTCATCAATGATCTGGTCGATGAATGGTGTTGGAAAATTATCTTTGGGACATGCCTTGTTCAAATCACGGAAATCGGTACATACACGAATCGTGCCTTGCTTTTTATTGACCGACATGGGGTTTGACACCCATTGAGTCAAATGAATAGGATAAATGAAACTTTCCTTTAGCAATTTCTCAACCTCCATCTTGATGGCTACTACTTTCTTAGGATTAACTGGATGAAGTTTTTGTCGAACAGGCTTGGCATCATGATACGTTGTGATTTCATGTTCAACTATTTTTGGATCGATACCTGGCATTTCCTCATAAGACCAGGCAAAAACATCGTGGAATTCTCTGAAAAGATCCGTGTAAATTTGAATCTCTTCAGGGGAACAATATGCTCCAACGAAGACATTCTCCATGATGCCAGGGTTTCGGGAGATGTTGATGGGTATGGTTTCAGAGATAGTCATCATATTGCCCTCAGCATAAATTTCCTGTGTAGCTAAGAGATTAATAGGACATCGATGATCTCCCGTCATGGTAACGGTGAATTCTCCTGCTTCGATTCAGCTTAACTCTGGGAGAAAGTATGATCTATGATGAAGATCTTCCCAAGGTTTGTATAGACTAGTCGTTGCTTCGATTACTGCTTTGTTAGAAGGCAAGACTAAGTCTAATGAATCGACGTTAGCGAGAGAGATCTGAGCCCAAATAGGCTCTAGAAGTGGATCTAACTCTTGTGTAGGAGTTAGATCAGGGTTAGCTGAAGCTTGCTGGACTAAAGAGTACGCTACTTCAGCGGTCGACAAGGGCATGGACATGCCTGAGTGCCCTGTCTCATCCATCGTGGTTGATGGGGAAGGAAGAATCCAAGGATCCTCAAAGTAAGTCGTGCGGAATGACGAAACTTGAAAAATATCAACCTTATGGTGATTAGATATAAATTTGACGTCATCGTGAGGAGGTGGGTAATCGAAGGTACCCATCAAGGACGGGCACAAACCAACTCCTACGTTAACGACACCTGGTTGAGGATTATCTATCATTGGGACCGTGGATGCCCCCAAAGCTAGGTCAAGTCTGGAGAAGGAAAATTGATCGATGGTCACTATCTGACCTTCGTGTGGAAACAATAAGACTGAGAAAACTGTAGCAACCAAAGCTTGCATAGCATAAGTCCAACTCCGACCTAACAAGAGGTTATAGTCGAGGGGAGCATCGACTACCTCTACTTTGACACACATGATTTTCCCTCCTAACTGCACAGGGAAAGAAGGAACGATGCCATGTGGTCGGAAAGAACAACCGTCGAATGCACTGAGGAGAGTAGGTGATGGAGACAAAGTTGGCTGGCTAATGGCCTTCCAACATGCTAATGACATAACGCATGTCGAGGCACCCTCGTCGACCACCGTGCAGAAGATATTCCATGTAAAAGTTTTCGTGGGATGAGCCACTACTATCTGAAATGCTACGTGGTAAGGCAGACGAGGTTTTAAGTTGGTTGTATCTAACATTATGGTACCCAGATTACAAGTCTCAGTAGAGCCCAAAGCAGTTAACAAGGATTTCCTCTGAGCAGGGCAACTTTGGAGGACCTCCAAAGCAGACATTGCATAAGGGGTTTGTGATAAATCCTCCACCACAGAGTAATTCTGGGCGGCCATTGCATTTGGGTTGTGAGAAGATTTCTTAAATGCACCTTTTGGAATGCATGTCATTGTTTCTCCCAATGTCTTCTCGATCTGTAGAGGAAGAGATGGGAGGTCATCTTCTTTACCCTTCTCAGAAGCGCTTGTCTTACTATAGTCATGCGCTCTAGTTGTTATGAAAGCATCACCCCTAACCATATATACGTTCATGGATGAGGGATTGTTTGGAGGAGGGCAGGCTTCTTGGCTGCCCCCTTCTGTGCTTGTAGAGGCTTGAGTTAAATTTTGCCCATGTTGAAAGGGATTAGTCAACACTGCTTTTTGTTGTTGTGTGACAAAATTTTGGGCCTCTGCAAGTCGAGGACAAAGATGGGTCGGGTGGTCTTCCACACACAAGTTGCATGGATACCTCACCTTCCGTTTTTCCGTGGTGTCCCCGCCAACATTATCAGTGGGTTTTTTATCCCCTTTACCCTTCTTTCATTGTTTTTTCTTCCCTTCAGGCTACTGGGTGGCCTTTGGGTTAGTCGACTGCACGGAGTGTACTTTCGACGTTTGGGTAGGAGGAGCAGCCAAAGCAGTAGTTTGGTTGGCCACTGAGTGTTGTATAGATAACTGTTGCAATTGTTTTGTCAATTGCTCAGCGGGCTTGGTTTGTGTTGAACCAACAATACCATCAGCGTGTGGTTCATCTCTTTGTCTAGTTTTATCCAGTATCGATCGTGGTGCATCCGATAGGATGTTGTATAATAAACTAGACTGAGAATAGATGAGCTCAAACTGTTGAGCCCGCATGATGGCATATTCTTTGGAGAAAACTCCGGAAGTCGCGATGTCTTTGGATAATTGTGGGACTAGAGACTTAAGGAACCACTCAAGCAGGAATGCTGGTGGGACTGGTACTTTGATTAGACTCTTCTGGCGTCTCCACTCTCGGATATGATCAGAGATATGGTCTGTTGTTGTCTGTTCGAAATTAGCAAGCAACTCTGTGCCAACGTTGTATCTCATAGGTAACTGGAAATGGTTAAGGAAGGCCATTGCTAGTTTTCCAAAAGAAGAGTATCTTGAGAGATCAAGCTCAATGTACCATTTTGTGGCACTCTCGATA
The DNA here is from genome assembly GCA_010110895.2 of Picea sitchensis. Taxonomy (NCBI): domain Eukaryota; kingdom Viridiplantae; phylum Streptophyta; class Pinopsida; order Pinales; family Pinaceae; genus Picea; species Picea sitchensis. The sequence continues at coordinate 613,266 of SNQJ01S0001183.1, forward strand.
AGAGTGCGTTGAAACAATCACAACTGTATGGAGTCATCTTTTAATGAGTTAGATGAACACCAAAGATGGAAGGTAGTCACATGATCAACTGGATCTTCGTTAGGCTTGGCCTCGAACTTTGGAATGTTCGAAGGCAACTTCGTTGGCATAGGAGGCCAACGTGGAATGTGACAAATATGATCATTTAACAACCTTGTCAAATCTGGCAAGTGTAACGTCGCCAGGAATGGTATTTTGGGTTGTTGGTGATAACCTAGGAAAAAGGGTCCTGGGGTTTGACTAGCACCAGGTTGCCAGGAACAGTTTGGCTGCTGACCCAGATTCTGATAGAAACCATGGCCCTGACCAACATAAGGATTTTGCATCTGTGGAGACATCATTGGTTTATTTCCCATAAAGGACATGGGGTGTTGGACATGCATCGTGTTCGAAGAACTTTGGGAAGGATTACCCCATGCCAGTCCTGATGGGAGAGGCATAGTGTTCTATCCAGGATTCCATTGACTGTGGAAAGAATTACCCCAGAACGACATTCCAGAGGAGGGAACGGATCCTTGTCCTGAGTTCCAAGGCCCTGGTATATGTGCCCGAGGAGGGAATGGATCCTTGTCCTGAGTTCCAAGGTCCTGGTATATGTGCCCCTTGCGTAGGAATAGTACCCTGTGCCGGAGTAGACTGTCCAAAAATGGGATTTCCCCCAAACAGGAAAGCGGTGGATGAGAAAGTGTTGTTACCAAACATCTCATTCCAAACAAATGGTGTCGAACCTACCGACATACTGTGCGCAAGTGTTCCTTGACTCCCTGCTCCAATTAAACTAGTGTGTGCAGGCTGCCTGACAAACTACTGATGTGGACCACCAAGCGAAGGGGATGGAGGGGGGATATGACCTCCTGCATAAGGAAAAGCATTAAAAGGGATAGGAGTGCCCCCAAGTTGACCTTGCAGGGGAGCGTTAGAGCTCCCTGCCCCCAAACCCAAAGTCTGTAAAGTGGAGTGAGTGAGTGCAGGACTTGTACCCGAACTAGGCATACTGTATGAGAACAGAGGGCATGTCGCACTAGGTGTGAAGGGGGTTATGGACGCTGCCATAGACGGGTTCGGTCCAATGTGTGACGTAGTTGTGGCCGAGACCATGGTGCCTCAGACCGACGATGGTAAGTTAGGAGATGATTCTCCTGTGGTAGCAACTGTGGTGGGAATGGAAGAATTCCTAGAAGAAGTAACATCGTTTGTTTCCATAGTTGTGTGAGGCATTATCTGGCGTTCATGAAATTGGATCGGTACCATAAATGATGCCCAGATATCAGTGGTTGGGGTTTCAACCGAGCCAATATTGGTGGTTGATTCCTCCGGGAGTTGTTCGGGCACAAAGGTTTGTAACCCGGTCGCTTCGAAAGACCCTTGTTGGTCTAGCTTTCGCCTTAATGGTGGTGGGGGTGGCTCCAATGTAACCGGTGACATGCCTATAAGCCTTCGTGACCGACGGAGCTCGGGATCCTCCATTGTGTGAGAAGATCCAAGACACGCTAAGGTATTCTACATGTTCAAAAAGTAACACACACTAAAAAGAAGCCCCTAAGAGATAAGACAAGGAATCACTAAACTATTTGGAAGAACAGTTACAACAACCAACACTAGAGCAACTTACTGGTGCAAGTGCAACTCGAATACAGAAGCATCCTCCAGGTATACTCTGCAAAGCATGGCCCGATGTCTGTCCTAGGTACCACAGTATACCCCCGCAGTCACCCATGTATGTCCCTAAAAAGATTGGCAACTAGGTTGCCAGCACGCGAACAATCACCAGGCGGGTACAGTCGAAAGTCAGGTAGACCACAATGAGCAGGGTATCAAGCTCAAAACTTGTCAAGGGTATCGAGAGAAAATGGTCCGGAAGACAATTGAGGACCTCGAACGGATTCGAGACCCACGAAGCCCTGTGGCAAATGAAAACGACGGAATCCCAAAACAAGCCCTCGATATGTGTTCTCCACTACGATTGGTCCGGCTTTGGAGGGGTTATCTCTGCTACCTTTCCGCACGCGACCTCATGTTTATCCCCTGTGTTAGAGGGGGGTCCCGGATAAATTCCACGAAAATGGACTTAGACACTCCCTATCGCATACTCTAATGTTTGGTTTTGAATGGCCTTGGAGAGTTTCCTCTCCAACCTAATCCAAGGCCCTAGTCCTGAACTAGTTTGTGAACCCTACAAACAAAAAGTCTAGTTGATTTTAAATTAGCATTGCTTTTAAGGATTTTTCTTAAGTTAAGGGGTATGAGGGTGAAACTGATGATGTGTAAAGATGAAAGAAAAAACGAATGAAAAAAGCTGGAAACAAAAGACTTTTACTAAATGCAAAATTTCAACAACTTTTCACAAAGAAAGATTTCTTTTTCTTTTCAATTTTTTTAAGATTTTATACAACAAACATAAAGGAATTTCGCTCGACTACGAGCTACTTATGCTCTAAATGCACTGCAAAAAAATATGAAATAAAATACTTCTCCTTAGCTAAGGATGCAGAAACACACTCTTTAAACAAAGAAGAAAATGGAAAGAGATTTATTTATTTATTTAAGTGTTAGTAAAGCAACAAAGGGAAAATACCGACAAGCACAAAACCAAGAAAAACAAATTATGGATTAAAGCGCAGATCGCAAAGAATCAGAGTAAAGACACACAAGGGAAATAAAGAAAACAAAGACTCTTACGCTTGTCTAAAAACCATAAAAATATTTTTTTTTTAACTATCAACTGAGAAAAAATAGGCTAAGGGTAAGATGACCTAACCTATTGACTGTTCAACCCTAGACTCAAACACCTGAGAGGAATACTTCTCATCAAAGGAGGGGATGAATGCCCCACCCTGAACAAAAGTAGCCTGTCAAGCACGCTACTGTTACTAAAACAACACGTGTGTTGAGATGAAACAAGAAGCGTGTACATGTGGGCTGACCTTGTACAGGCCGCGTGTATGTCTAAATTCTAAGACAAAAATGAAAACAGGCAGTCGAGACCAGGAAGAGGCCTCTGGTATTGATAACCGGGGTCCCTTGAAGGCTTGGATGCTCTTTCTCACAGAAAAAGAAAAATAATGCAAGGAATAACACGGTGAAAAAAACAATCTGAGATAGGACTGTGAACCAGCAAGACTCAGACAGGATTCCAGAAAACCCCCTGAGAATGTATAATTTTGACAGGGAAGAGGTGGAATGCCTCTAAAGTTCTTTGAACTCCTACACGCCACTGCTATCTCTACAGCTAGCGTTCACACATGGGCTGTAAGAGGATAGGGTGCGAGTACACACGTGCAGGCCTTCTACAGGTTGCGTGTACCTCTGTGTGTCCCGACAACTACCGTCAAGCAAAAGTCAGGGAAAACTGGTATGAAGAACCAGGCTCCCTGCTAGCTCAGACCTAACGGAAAAAGACAGGCAAAGAAAAACAGAAAACTTATTCTTTAAACTACCCAAAAACTTTAAATAAATCCAGAAACCCTAAAGAGTATTATCCCCGAGTATTATCCCCAGTATGGTCGCCAATTCTGTTGTTGGGAAAAATACCCTACGGACTAGCAAACTAGGGTCAGATTTGCATGCAGATTTTGACCGAAAATAAATTACTTTTTACCTACAACCCGAGACTTGAACCCCTCTTTCACAGTACATGCATGGAAAAGGACTACTAACCTTGTTACCAATGTTTGATGTAGATCCTCCATTGCGCTTTGACCACTTGCTTGCGCTGCTCCTTCCACAGATGACCTGCAATCAAAACAAATAAAAATTATGCATGCATGCTACTTCTCTACTCAAGGGTTAGAAATCTAGCATAAATTAACCAAACCATAGACAATTCATGCATTGGGATGGGAAAAACATTCTTTTTATTAATGAAAACGAATCAACTTACAATCAAAGCTGAGACTGACCATCGCTCCTTGAACCTGATCCTGAGCTCCTCTTCTTCTGTCCTCCAACTGCTTTGCATTAAATCTCCTTTGGCATGAGGAAAGGCTAAAGGGTTGGGACAATGGATTACGTAAATGGGCAGAGTTTCTTCGCTATATTTTTTCCTCCTCCAAATGCTATCCCTACCCCTTCTTTTATAGGCTAGAAGGAGCTAGGGTTTTGGACGAACCCTCGGCCATGCATGGCCGGGAGTTTCAGTTAACTGACCCATAGCTTTTTGTTCTGTTGGAAACTTTCCTTTTTTCGTGCTTTGTTAGGTACACGCGGGTTGTAGTGAGCCAGCCAGCGTGCACACACGTGTAGTAATGGGTTAGGGCACGTGGGCCTTGACACAAGAGGATTTTCAAAGAGTTGCTCAACAGAGTTTTGGAAAAGAAGGGATATGAGTTGGCTTGATGTCAGGTAAGCATGTGTGGTGCAATTTAGGGTTATAACAGTGAGACTTGAGGAAATAATCATTTCATTCAAGATTCAATCTTTATCTTGCATTAATAAATATCAAATAAGGCAAAGAAAGCAATTTGGTAGCTACCATCTAAAACATGTACATACAACAAAGAAAATCTGCAATTTAAAAGAAAACATAGTATATGCACTGAAGACTGAAGTACATAACTAAATAGATAAAGTAGAAATCTAACTATGCAAAATAAACATAAAGTACCTCTTTGAAGTGTCAACTAGGTAAAGTAGAAAGACAATTTCTACAACACTACAATTTATTCACAATTTCGAATTGAAATTAGAAGAACATGTTTATATATAGAAAAACTTCCAAGTATGATCAGAAAACATTTATTACAACACTCACACCCTTCGAAATATAGTTTTACTTTCTATTTTCCGATTCCTAATATAAGAATGCAATTGGGTTTTTATAGATACATATGGGAATCAAACCCAATTGTTTGCATTTACATTTATCCTCAATCTAAGGATGTGTAACTACTATCCATAAAAACTAAAATGTGTTTCTAAATTGTATGTACATTCTAAGAATGTAAAAGATGCCAATAGTCCATAAATTTCAAGGGAGAAATTTGTGGGGAACAATTAGAAAGATCAAACTACTCTCTATATTCCTTTTTCTCCCTTATCTAGTTGTTCCATGATGAATTCGAATTGCACAAAAATCAATATGTTTAGGGTTTAAGATGGCTAGAAATGGATATAAGTTGTCATAAAACCCTAAATTTACCCTAAACAAAAGGCGAAATTTGAATTTTAGAATTACTTTATGGGAGAAGATCCCCTACTCTTTTTTGGGCATATGGGGTCAACTAAGGATTCCCTTTAGAAAATCTAAGTAGAACTAGGGAGATAGTTAGGGTTTTCCACTACAAACACTAACAAATCCACCTAGTGCCTTAAAATTCCAAGATAGGTAAAGGGAAGATGCTCCACTAGTAATCTTCTAAGAGTTATGAAGAAGGTACTTGTTCAAGAAAGACACAAAGAGAGTGCACCATCACCACTAGAGAAGTACATCTACACTTAAATCATTCACAAACAACATCCATAAGATCAAGTGATACCCCTTACTAATTCATCTTCAAAAACCTATCCAAGAGCATCCATGAAATTTGAAAAGCAATCCACAAGACATCATCCTCAAGAAGTCGTTCTAGTTATCCATCCATAGAAAATATAGAAGAGAAGAAGGACACAAGTAATGTTCTCCACAATTTTTAGCAATGATTCACAAATGATAAGTGCTTCTCTATTTATATCATAGATATAGCACCCCTCTCATTATAATAACAATATTTTCCTAGATTTAAACTATAGGAAAATATAAAAATGCCTTTATCTCTTTAAAATCCCTAGAGATAAATTCATAATACATAAAATATCCACGATACAAGAGTGGATCAGTCAAAACACCCCCAACTATGCTCCCAAGATGAAGCAAAGTTCTCAAAAGGTAAGATGTCTTCCATAAATGTATGCTTAAAGTGACATGTGTGGCATGTGTGGTATCCAAGACTAGATGACTCACTCAAATGGTGTCAAAATTCATGTTTATGGGGATCCAAAGTGAAGCATTCCCTCCAAAAGGTGCAACATTTAATCCTCCAAGTGCCAAATCATCTCTAAAAGGTGCAACATCCCCTCAAAAAGGTGCCATGTCCTCTCCAAAAGGTTCTAGGTTGTCTCCAAAAGGTGTGGCACCCTCAAAGAATCCCAACATCCACCAAAATAAGTGGGAAAATATCTATCAAGTGTGCAAGGCAGCCTCCTCAACATGCCCCAAAGGACCAAGGTTCATATCCATACAAAATATTTCATCCAAAGAAGGGCTTAAGTGACTGAATGTAGCCATCAATACGGGGGCATGTACATAAGTCCAATGCACCATAAAAAAGTGATTCATATCAAATTTAAATGTCATTAGGTATATCACATCAAGTATCATCTTCAAAATTCACAATAACTCATAGAATTCATACAATTTGTCAATTTTATGTATGGGAGGGTCATCATTAGCCCTTATTATATGTGTCAATACCCAAGAAGAGAAGTATTTCCCAAGAAACCCATCAATTATATTGTGTAATGATAGATGGTATGGTTTTTGGGTTAACTTCATGAGTGGTATTGCATAGTCATATGAAGTTATGTAATATTTTGATCCACACGAGAGATTTTGTAATGAGGGAGTGCTTATGCATTGAGTTTCCCTTTCCTCAACACTATGTCTTTCCAAACCTTTTTTTGTTTTTTCTTTATTCATTTCACCTTTTCTGGATTTTGACTTTTGTTTTACTTCATTTAGTCCCTTTTCTAGATATGCATTCACTACATAGGACTTCAAGTGATGGTATCATAGTGAGAGGGAAATGATCATGCTTTTCTTACTTTGGTTTTTGACATTTCTTTTATTTTCAATTGTTTGGCATTTTTATTCTAGCATCTTGTTGTTTTCCTTTTTTTTTATTTACCTACATCAACCTCAATCATTCAAGATCCTTTTTCTCATGGTATTATGAAGCATGAACCTATATGTCTGGCATATGTCAACAAACCCTAAAGAGGGGACAATTGAAATTGGGAAATATGGAGAATGTTATGTATGGATTGGGACATGGACACACTACCCCTATCAAATCCCCCCAGTAGTACAACTCTATCCAAGAGTGATAACACTTATCTAGGTGATGATGATGACCACCATAGTGAAACAAGGAAAAAGGAACAAATTTAGAGCACCATGACCCATTATGTGACTCAACCAATGGTCGCTACTTTCATGACAAATACATAAGGAATTAACATTTAACATAAATCAATGAAACATGGTATCTCATGTAATGTTAAGCATCATACTCATCCAATGTGAGTGAGCTTAGCATAATGTGGGAAGCACCAATTGTTAACTATTTATGGAGAACCATGGATATTGTCTATGGAACTGTTGTATGTGATATGGATCATAAGAGAAAAATATCCTCTAGTTACTCATAGATGTGAGGGGATAAAATCTAGCTCCAACATGGGGACATGTGCTCACCATACAACACATGAGAACCTCAACAATATCTGGAACTCTAAGACCTACACTCTGTATCAATCTAAAAAATCATGCTACTTCTCACCATAAAACCATTAGTAGCAAAAGGGCAAGGTGATATGATACCTATAGTATATGGAAAATATAAATGAAATATGGGAAAAAACTTCATTCCATCATACATATACATATTTTGTTTTGTTTTTATTTTTTTAGACAAGACTAAAAATGAAACTAACTATAAATGCATAAAGTCACGAGATGACCGAAAACAAGTAAGTAATAAAGCACAATCAAGTTGCATGAAGGAAACACAACATGACCTACAACTATCCTACCTACTGCTACAGTTAAAAACTCAAGTGTTATTTGTGAAGTAAAGTTCGAGAAGTTTTCCATTAACTAGCAAAGGCAACTTCTCCCCATCAAGTCTAGCTAGGTAGAAATAATTAACTCTGGTCTTCTTCTCAGATTTATAAGGATCAATCCAAAGACTATCAAACTTCTTGTACATACCTAGTTTTTCCTTTATTTTGTCCCACAAGATCTCCCTCTTCAAGATATCTTTGTCTTGCTTTATGATCAAATTTTCCATTGATTTTATCTTTATTTCTCACCATTTGATCAAAATCATTTCTTCTAGACTCATCCAATTCTACAAGTTGATCAATTATTCCTTGCAAAGAATATTGATTTGTTGTAAAATGTTGCATAAGATGAAATACAAGAATCTGGAGGTTAATAGGAAATTTTACTTCCATTACATACATTAATTCAAGAGGGATTTTCCCACTGGAATTCTTAGTTGTGATATGGTCTACCCATGGTGCATATTTGATATTGCTATGTGAATTCCTTTTATTATCACCCAAAACATTTTAATGATATTCATGAGGTTTTTATTACTAGATTTATCCAATCCAATTTCTTGTGGGTAATAACTGGAAGAACGGGACAACACAATTCCATACTTGAAGAAAACATTTGCTTGAGTCAAAGAATTAAAAACATTCACATTATCAGTATTGATTTTGGTTGGGGCACCAAATATTGTGATTATTCTCTCCTCAAATAAATTCATCACAACTTCTTTGGTTGCCTTCTTTGTTGGTATGGCCTCTACCCATTGAGTGAAATATTATATAGCCATCAAGACTGGTTGATATTCATTACTATAATTCTCTTTAACTCATCGATAAAATCCAAATCCCACTATTGAAAAAGTGCTTCAACAATAACTTGTTTCAAAGGTAAAGCAAGAAATCGTTGTTTCCTTGAGAAAAATTAGCATGGTTGACAAGACCTAACATAACAATGAGTGTCATTGAACAAAATAGGCCAATAATATCAATTCCTCAAGATTTTATGTGCAACAATATGGGCTACAAAGTGACCCCCACAATACCTTGAGTGGAATTCCTCAACTAACTTGTTGGCTTCTTCCTCGTTCACACATCTAAGGATTATTCCATCAAGGTTTCTCCAACCAAGACCATCTTGAGTCAAACAAAATCTCATGTACTTTAATCTCAAGTTTCTTCTCTGATGATTAACTAAGTGGTTAGGACATGATTGATTATTCAAGTAATAAATGATATATGAATACCACTCATTATTTTCCATTTTACTTAAGACAACATTCACTTGGTCATTATCACCTAATTCCAAGGCTTTCTCATTTCCCACAATAAACATATTAGCTAAACCTTGCCCCTTTATGATTTTAGTTGGTTTAGTGTCAAGGTCATACCCTTTAATATTTGATACCTATTTTCCCCTAGCCCCAAGACAATATTGTTGAGTTATCACGTCTTTAACAACTGGATATGGGACACATGATATGATTTTGTTGTACCTAACATAACTCCTAAAATGTTTTAATGATTGCACCAAGGAATAAATTTTCTTATCAATAAACTTGTACTTTAATTCATCATCCCTAAGGCTCTTACTCATGAAAGCGATAGGTTGCATTATTATCCATGTTCTTTCGCAAAAGCACACCGACAATAGTATATTCATATTTAAATAAAAAAATGATAAAGTATCAATAATAATCAGGGATAACAAGGACCAGTGCCATTGTGGTGGATTATTTAATGTCTTTGAAATATTTCTTAATATATTCATCCCATTTGAACAATGCATTTTTTTTTAACAAAGCATTCATTGTCTTAACAATTTTGGAAAAAGTTGGAATGAATCTTCTTATAAAGCTAATATTACCAAAGAATGATTGTAAAGACTTCTTGTTATGTGGGAAAGGAATTTTCCTTATGGATTCAACTCTTGATGGATGAATTCACATACCATCTTTATAAAAAAATGTGACCCAACGATTTCCCTTGGTCTACACCAAATGTTTACTTCTTGTGATTGAGTGAGACTCCATACTTTCTACATCACTCAAACACTTTACTGAAATGATGGTCGTGTGCATTTATTTCCCTGGACACAATGATTAAATCATCTTAGAAAATTTGGAATATCTTTCCTACCGAGTCTTAGAAACAAATTTAATTTCCCTCTAAAAGGTTGACCTAGCATTTAAAATACCAAAGGGCATTCTCAAGTACTTGTAGGTTCCCCATGGAGTGGTGAAAGTTGTCTTAATTTGGTATTCTTATTTAATAAAAACTTGGTTATATCCTAAGAAACCATCCAACATAGATATCATTCCATCCCTAGTAACTCTTTGCAACAAATTTTCCATATTAGAGAGAGGATAATTGTTTTTGAGGATAATTTTCAACAAACAATCACACAATTGGATATCACCGTTATTCTTTCAAAATAACACAAGGTTGGATACCTAAGAGGAATGTCTAATGGGAGCTATAATATTTGATTCAAGTATCTTTTGTAGTTCCTTTTGGATCAATGGGGTTAGCTTGGTATTAATATTGATGGTTGTGGAGCTTAATTATCTTCATGATTCAAAGGTCTTGTTTCAGCCGTGTTTAGATCCCATTTCCAAACGAGGGGGGGAGAGTGGGGGGATTTCCCCCCCACATATAGAGCTAGGGGGTCCAAGGGGAGTAGTGCTCCCAAAGAGAAATTTTTGGGAAAACTGCCTTGTAAAATATTGTAATTTCATAGTCAATCTGAACCATTCATTATTAGGTTGTAGATATAATGATATAAGTTATGTTAGGGTTCTTTTCTCTAGAAGGAAACCCTATTTTACATATGAGGGAATTGTATTGTAGCTATGTATGAGAGTGAATATTGTATTTTGTGAGAGGAGACTGTGAGAAAATAAAAGGAAGTTGCAGTGGGTGTGTTGTAGGTTGTATCCATTCATTTGTTGGATAATAATAAAGGAAGGATTGACAATTTATCTAGTAGATGCATCCCATATTGGGTGAACCATGTATATCTGTGTATCTATTGTATTGTGTATCTTCTACATTTTATTCTGCATCTATTTTATTTTATTTCTCTGCAATCCTCTTTTTCTAACAAATATTTCATTGCTTTTGTCTAAAAGGTTGCACCCCTTTCTTTAGAGGAATGGTATGTTGGATACGGTATCCTTTATAATACATCAAATAATTATATGACCAGAAAAAAACATCATTATACTCACGAATGAGATTCACAGTATCGCTTCTTTCATCATGAGTAGTATTATTTCCTTTTTTCATTATCCTAGGGTTATATTCTACACCAATATTAATCTTAATGGCATCTTCAGATTGATCAACAATGGGTTTCCCTTTGCACATATTATGTCTATAAAAAAATATTTCTATCGGAACTAGTCCTTTCAGGATTGAGTTGTTTGGGAAGTCTTCAATTTCCAACTCTTGACTTTCATTTTACCAATTGACTTGGTTTTCTGATAATTCATTCAAACTATGCAAAAAACAAAGAATTTGGGCATCATCGTTAAAAACTTGTCAATGTTCAAGGTTGTTAAGAATGGATGGTATAAAAAATACTTCCATTTACATTCATCATGTACCATTTATCGTCATGGTTTCAAATTGGATGTTGCTAATGCCAATGCATCAACACCAATGTTTTTCTCTCTTTGAACTAATTTAATTGTAAATGCAACAAAGAGTTCTATGGTGTCTAATATTGCATTTATATATATTCTTAATCTTTCATTCCTAGCAACAAACACCTTTTTTTATTTGTAAGACAATACAGTCACAATCCCCAATTACCTTTAGACACTTAATATTCATATCTATGGATTAATCTAATCCCAAACACATGGATTCATATTAGGCAATGTTATTGGTACAATCAAAGTTGAGTCTATAAGAGAAGAGTGTGAGGATAGATTTAGGAGAAACAAAGACAATCCTAGCAGCAACTCCTATCCTAGAATGGGCACCATCAAAATACATAGTCCAAATACCATCATGGCCCTCTTCCTCTTCTAGTACTTTGAATTTTCCAAAACACACAAGTTACCAAATCCTTCATCCACACACATTAACTCATTCATAGGGTCTTTAGAATCTTCTACTTGTTATATCACGATGGGATTTCTATAAAGAGTGACAAAGTTTCCTTCACAAGTTGGGATGGTTGCATAAGATAGATCCATTTGAATGCTCCCCACCAAAGTTGCAGCCCATTTTCTAGACAATAAGATCCCCTAAGAATTAAGCACATATATGACTACAACATCCATTAAGAGAAAGATATTTGAATATGTAACTATAAGAACATTCAAATCCTTAATTAGACCACACACCTTGATTTCTCTTGAGTCAATACCACATACATTCTTATATGGTCTTGTGGTTTTCAAACCTAATTGGTTCATGACCTTTAAATACATCGCATTGGTGGAAGCCCCATAATGTAAAATATGATTAGGAAGAAGGAGGTGTTGAGCACTCAACAAACCCTCAAAATTTCATAAAATTTTGGGGTACCACTTTCTTTAATTTGGTCCACATGTGTGATTTTGCATGACCATGATGAATTTTGGGGTTTTTTATTTTGGTTTGATTGTCTTAAACAGGTCTCAAGCCTAGCATGAGTTGTCAATGGAACGTGGGGAGGGATCAATAGTATAAACACTTGAAAAAGTAGGGTTTTTGACACTTGCATTTTTTTAAACCATCAATTTTCCTGTTGAAATCATTTTTCCCCGATATCTGACAGACACCTCTTAAGATTTTCGACGTCGATGAACATTGGGTGTCGATCATGTTGGCATACACGTGCACCATATGAGACATTATTCCCTTTGGAATGTCTATGCCAATAAACATTGGGTGTCAACTATGTTAATGAACAAATGCACAATGATAAAAAGTGAGTTAAGGCATTCGTCGATGTCGATGCTACATGAGCCGTTAGCGCCCAATGATGCACCTCAGAAAATCCACTGAGAATGATTCCAACACCGACGTCAACGAATGAACTCCCCTCAAGATCCTAACTATCTGATTGACTTAAGGAGCCATCTCAACCATTGATGTTTAAGATAAAGATTCACCATGGGACATCATGACATAGGGTCACATAGGTATAGGGACATGTCACATTGTTTCAATTTTTTCCACATGGATACTATATCACCACTATGTCAGCCACATCGACATTAACACATCATCACCACCAAATCCAATGCTCTGACACATCACTCGAGTAAGACACGTCACTAGGCCCAGTTGAAAGGTTCCATGTCACCTCAAACATTTCACATTGGTCATCAAGAAACTAATGGAGATGACATCAGCTAAGAGAAAGAAAGGGGAATCACCAACACCAATGTCACTTCGGTCGTCAACGAGTTCACAAGTGCAATTATGATAGGGCCCATGAGTTTCAAATCACAGGTCATCGGTAGCTCACTGAAATCAGTAATCCAAGGTCATGAACTACATTGTAATGCATACACTTGCAACTCGTTGATCATCAGAATTTAGTCGGCGTTGACAAACCTTAACCCTAGACCGGTCATTTCTAAATGCTGACACACTCACCGATGATTGGTTAACAACATGATTTTCTACATCATGGGTTATCCATGTAACACACCTTTTGTGATTTTTGACCTATCCCAATTTTCCACATCATCTGGGAGGAACCTTTGAACTTCAAGTAACATAGCGAGTATCCCCACGTCTTACCTCACAAAAAAAAATCAATGAGAAATTTACGCAAACATGTGACTCCTCCACATCGGGATCAACACTTAAACACATAATGACTCACATTTAAATCATAGCACATGAGCTTTCCATGATCCTTGATCTTTTCAATCATGCATGCCAACCCATCATGGTTTGAAATCACTGATGAGCCAGGTTAATGTCCATTCACATATTTCATTAACTCCAAATTATGATGTTGATGATGTAATTAATCCATGAAGCTCCTTGGAGATTTTCATTGTACTTGGTCATGGTAAATATATATGGGACCCATGAAAAATAAACTATTTGAATTTGATATGGTATGGGTATCTTGTTATTGTTTGCATAGAGCAGTCGAGACCGTCTGGTATGAAATATTCTCAAGTAACCAAGTGTTTCGCTTGAAGTGAATTGTTGTCATGTTTTCTGTAAATATTGGTGCTGGTAAGTGTTGAACCATGAAACTCTATCTTTCACATGTATTTGGTTCTAATGAGAAATATTTTCATTTGGTGTTGCATAACATACATAAAATTGAATTTAGTGTTTTCTTTTTGCAAGAAACATGACTCCTCGAAGACCAACGACTCGACAATCACCTAAGACACCAAAGGGGAAGAAGACCATGGCTAGAGAAGCTTCAAGTCCCACAGTTGCTAGAGAACTGGAGTTCACACCCAACATAGATCTTGTAATCAATATGTCACAGAATAAGCCACCAAATTCACCTACAGAGATACAGATACAAACAACATAACTAAGGTACCTATGCCCACCTGGCTCGAACTTTATAATAAAATTCATCATGATGACTTTCCTAAATTCACCCCTCACAACAACCCAAAAGTAAGAGTCTTAGATGACCAATTTTTTCATAACATTAAGCTATTATCTCTATACATGGTAGCTTCTAGGACCTCAGTTCTTCCATGCATAGAAACCTTAGGATCGATAATTAATCACACCTAGGCTAACAAGTGAGTAATTAATTATGTGAATGACCAATGTATTGGTGTTTTCTTGTCCATGGAGGTCAACAAGTATTATAAACTTAGGGGACCCAAATTTTGGCTCAACACTAACTTCGTGGTTAAGTTTTATGAATAGTATAACACCAATCAGCTTTTGGCATACTGGTGGAAGGAACACAAAAAAATTGTGAACAGAGCAAATGGATGGTACAACACTATAATCTTAGAGAACCATATATATTCCTCATGGACCTAATATTCTGACTATACATGGAGAAGGATTGTACTAAGTTCTCGGAAGCCTAGATTCCCCTAGCCTACACAATGGTTATATCTGGAAGTGTCTTCAATTGGGGCACTATAATCTTTAAATAGTTGAGCATTAGGGTTGAGAAAGCACAAAAACCAAAAGCAGGATAAATCCCTTGCTTCTTTATGACTTCATACTTATTAGATGAAATTTGCACCAGAAATGTATTTTTAGGGTTGGGGTTAAGTTGGAATGTCTCGGAATTAGTTGTCCATGTTTATTTCAATGTCTTATGGGAAAATAGGTATAAAAATTCTTATGTTGCAATCTGTGATGAATTTTTTGCTAGGGTCTATTTCATAATATGCAAACAGAATTGTCCAAGGTTCTCTGAAGCAGCGAGAAAATTCATATTCAGGATAAGGCATTGGTATTTAGAAGAAAAGAGTACCTATCTCAGAGTTTTCGGAGCCACCAGAGCCCCACACCTACTGTCACCACATGTACTAGATAGGATGGTGCTGGGTGAAATTTGTTAATAGAACATTTTGCAAGGTTTCAATGCTTCCTTGTTGAAAGATAAGAAAAGAGCATTCATCCCATATGGCTTCTATGTGGGTTACCACTTGGTGAAAGATACTACATAGGCCTTACAAGAAGCCCAAAATCAAGTGGAGTATAGGTTCTACACTGGCAGGTACAAGAAACATGACACAAAAGGCCTATTTGTTGTACACATTGGTCAAGTGGTATCTCACTGGTTGTATGCACATGCCACCTTTGAAGATGATATCTTCACAAAGAATGACTTAGATTGGGAAGAATTCTTATAGAGAAAATAAAATCCAGACCTCACTCATTTCAAAGATATGTCAGGAGATGAAAAATTAGAGTGGTTGGAATAGACAATAGGAGTTGTTGTGCAAGCACTAAATGAGAATGCAAGGAAAGTGGTAAGGGGGGTCGAAGCACAAAGGCTCTTGGAGGAGGCTGAGAGAATGTTCTGAGAGCACATGAAAATTCCCACTCTTAGAGAATTAGGACAACCTATAGTGAATCCTATAGACATGAGCATGATAGGAGAAGATAAAATTCTTGCAAGAGAAACTTCGCCTATAGGGGGCAATGAACAACCTGATGAAAGACAAGAATAGGTAGAACAATCAGGTTCTGGACCAGAAATTGAGACTCTGACAGTGACAACAGACCCAGGAATACTTGCACCAGTAAACCGTAACCTCATCACCACCTATGATGATGACAGTGAGGATTTGTATAGCATAACAGTCCCCATTATTGATGAATCTCGCATAGATATATTAGACACCGATCTATTCCAAAGACTACAACCCTCAAATATGGGGACAAATATAAATACAACGGAAAGAATTATTACCTCCTCAGGGTATTAGTCATAGCCTCAGATTGAAGGAAGAGGTGTTCAAGAGAATGAAGCAGAAGATATGGACACAGAAAATGCCACCTCGGTGGGGGAAAGGAAAGAGATGGGACATAGACCAAGGGGAAGCTCTAGAAAATAAAGATGAAAGTAATGAGAAGGGATCCATCCCAAAGGAAGAGACCTGAGATAAAGGATAAAGTGAAGAAATTTTATGTATGGAAGGGAAAAATGTAGGTGACACGCCCAAGAGCCAAGGACATGACGGTCAGAATGATGACAAATAATCTAAAGGAGCCACAACAAGGGCACCAAACCCCTCTTCACGAAAATAATTGACAACAACCTTGCTAGAAACATCAAAGAATGTGAATGAGGTTATCTCTAACCCCATGGAGGTAGGGGAGGTCCTCCGAGATGAAGAGACTAGATTCACAAACAATCTTGGACAACCTTATGGAGTTACAGGTCAGAAGCACACATCAAGAAAATATGGGGAAATCTTTAGAAATCAAGTACCAGCAACCAACCAAGGTAAGGAACTGACCTTTGAACGCTTTCATACTCCTAGTAGTTTGAGTAGTTCTATCTTGTGGGGGGATCAACCAATTCTGGAACCTGTAGACGAAGTGGTCGATGTCTAAGAAATTGCTTATGAAAGAAAAATTCAAGTGGTGGTAAGAAGGATCGACAAGAAGAGGAGGCTTACTATGGATAGTGTTGTGATGATTTCCATGGAGGAAACCCTATTGGATGCTAAGAAATCTAGGGTAAGAAATTTATTAGGAGCAGGAATGGCTATATCCAGTGCCACCATTGATAGGGTAAGAAAAGATGAGCGAGAAGCTGATTCTATGAGAGTAGAAATTGTGAAGCTTAGAAATCAAGTTGAATACTATCATGACACCAATTAGGGGGTCAAGTTCATAAGTATTGAGCTTAATGAGATTTATAGTCAATTCAAATTGGAAAGGTATGTTTTCATCATGAAAATCCTGGGCAGGTTCCAAACAGGAGAAAAGTATTGGACGCAGATGGTGGTAGAACCTCAGCAAAAAATGCAAGATAGATTGGAGGAGTGTCTTAAGAACTGGAGAAACATAAACAAAAGAATGAGTGACATTCATCTCTCGAAGTTTGGCATGCCCAATGACTTGTTGACCAAAATTTGTTCATCTATATTTTTCCTCTCTTGGATTCATAAAAGCCTTGATATAAAAAGATTGAACTTTTATAAGTTCACTCTACAACCCTCATTTTCAGCGTCATCATGCACTTTTCGGATCATAAATTTGTTTCTGCATGCCAAAGTTATTCAAGATCTGGTCTAACGTTTCGAAGGAGAGATTATGAAGAATTTTTGTAAGTATCATGTTCTCATCTCCATTTTCTAATTGTGAAGTACTCTCATCACTTATCTCCCTCACCTTCCATCTCCACGCTTAACCATTTTTCTCTTTTCACCACTCTTCTCCATATGCTCCACTAGTCTCTACACTTAGACATTTTTGGCACTCTTCCTTCATCTCCTCATCGAGTTTGCGGGTTTGTCGGTTTGTGGGCCTTCATCCCCATCCATTTTCTTATGTCACTATTTTGACCGACCACCCTATTGTATTATACTTTGCCTTTTTTTAAACTTCGTGGGTTCGTGAAGTCAAGCTTTCATCCTCCAAATTCTGTGATCTCCACTTTGCACCCAAAATTTTGTGATCCTCATTTTAACTATCAGACTTGTCATGGGTCTTGAGTCCCTAAAGCATTTTATTTCTCCTACATGAAAGAACGACTGACCATTTCTCTAAACTTGACTTATGTTTTATCATCCACAACTGCGGGCTGGCGAGTTCATAAAAAACTTCATATTCAAAACTACTCTCATTTGTCCCCGTCATTCTTGTGCTTTTTCCAATATGCATTGAATGTTTTTTAATGCTAACAAATAATTGTGCAGGATTCGAAAATATTTTCATTAATGGTGAAAGACTCGAGGATATTATTCATTAAATTACATTAATTTTCCATTTTCCAAAGGATTATATTATTGTCATCTCTCTAAAAGGATTTATTTCAAGTTATTATTCAGCTAAAGAATACTCCTGTCAACCTAAATAGAAGAATCTAGACAACAATTCTGTGGAGATACTTTGAATATTTTTGGTTGTGAATACCAGAACTTTCAGTGATCCAGAGTATATTCATATTACTCATATCCTCCTTCACAAAAAGACGTAATCTGGACATTCAGAATTTCTTGCGCAGGGTGTGTTCTCAAGGTATTCGACTGCAAATAACTTGTTGCATGGTGCGTTGAGAAGTACCTATTGAGCCAAATAATTATACAACTCCAAGATCGTTCCCCCATTTCCCTTTCACCATAAATTTTTCGCAATATGTTGAAGATCCTAGAGCCAACACTTACCTTCAAAAGAGAAGAATTGTTCAAGAGACTCATGAAGATAGACCTAGCAGGAGGTACTAACGAAGTATGAGACCCTAAATTAATTCTCAACTCAATGCTTCTAACAAAGAAAAAATTTCATGAACAAGTTGATATATTTAAAGGGTTATCAGCTGAAATTTTTTATGGCATACTCGAATATAATGAAGATGAAATAGACAATTGGCTAGTTGATTATTCCGTGAAAAATAAATATATTGAGGAAGCAGTACATGGTATTTCTCGACTTAAGAGACTTGGAAGGTGAGTTATTCAACATTAAAATCAAGCATGAAATAAATGTGACACCAATGAAATGTTGTATTGAAGATTGGTTCAACAAGGAAATCAACAAATTAACCGAAGAAGGGAAAGAAACAGTTGAGACGGTTCATGTAACCATCAATGAAGACAATAAAAGGACAACATAAAGTAAGTGAAGAATTGAGAGACCATCATAGTAAGTTTATGTTGAGCATATCTTGCTTCCTTTATCGGTTTTTCATCCAGTTACTCTGCTTCTTTGACTAGAAAGTTTTAACCGAAATTTGATAACTTATTCCTGTCTTCTTTCCAGGTCTTGTTACTCTGTCATTGCCCACCATCCTCCTTCTACAAATTACTTATTGTTCATATTTTCTTTGTGGTCTGTGGGAGCCCTAATCCCATTCCTTGGGACAAACACATTTAAATTTAAAGGCTTTGTAACAAACTATATATTTTTCAGAAATCCCAAGAGAACTATTTCGAGATCAGTTTTGACTGTACTTTGTAACTCTGAGTTTTGAGTATAAATTATTTGAGATTGATCTATCGTTATCTTTGTTTGAGCTTCCTGTGTTTTTACGCTATTAAAGTTCTCTTATGCATGCAGACCATCTTCTTTTATTTTATGTGATAAAAAATCTTTAGCTTAACTATGATGGATGTGACAAAATATTGTCTATCTTTTTCAAGTGTATGAAGTGTGTGGTTCCTAGTCATTTCTTAGGAACTCTCTTTAAAAAACAAAAAAAATTCCTTCTTGTTATTTTTTCTTGCAACCTTTATGTTTCTTTGATTATCACGACGAACTTCTGCAAAGTCCTATATCCTAAAAATATAGAGTTCCCAGAAAATATTAAAACAAAGAGGAGTACCACCTCTACAAAAATGCAGGGGTATTTGTATCCCCGTGAGGTTGTCGTTTCGTTCCTAACAGATTCAAGCGTCAACATGAATTCACCAACTTAAATTACATAGTCAAGCATTTCGTGGAACTCGATAAAATATTTGAAGTTGACGTACTAAAAATCAAAACACCAAAAAATGGACAATTTAAAAGACTCATCGATGTGCCGATGGGAGAATCATGGGTTCTACGATGTTTAAGTTTTAAGTTAGACCAATTCAAAAATTGGGTCATGGAAATGAAGGACGAACTCAGTGCACCAATGGAGCATCTCTGGTTTCCATACTTGCATACCTACGGAGATATTTTCTCTCAATGGTATGAGTATGACAGATCAAATCCTATAATATAACTAGAGATCACCATTAGTTCACACGTGGATGAGTCCACTCTATATTTTGTTTACTTTACTTTAAGTAGTTGTTGAAACTTTTGCATGAAACTATTTTTTATATAAATAAAGACATCAACCTCGTTTTGAAGGGTCAATGGTGGTTGGAAGAATGTAAGGATTGAACAAAGAATTATTTTGGAGTTTAATATCGAAGCTCATACAGAGCCAAACACAAATTTATGCCAAGCTCGAGGATTAACTAGATCTGTGGATTGCTCCGCGAAATGTTTTTTCTACTACAGGTCCTTTAGTAAGATTGTGATTATGTTAATTTATCTTGAATGATTATGGTTTCTAAATGGATGTTGGTTTAAATTCGATGGTATCATTTTTGTATTAAATAAAGATTAAATACAAAACTAATTTTAGTATTCATTTTACATGTTAATTGTGTTCAACTATTTCTCTCTTTTCCCTCTTCAAGTAATATTTTCCAGTTGATTGATGATAGTATTATCTTCTAATATTGATTAGATGCATATATTGTTTGACATACCGATTGGAAAAAAGGTTATCCCATGTCTGGTTTTCTTCTATTTTATTCATCTAAGTTATTTCATGTTTACATGATAAAGAATGATTTTCTCAAAAAGAGATATATTGTTAGCTAGTGAACTTTCCGAAACAACATTTAAAGCCCATCGAAACTTGTTGGATTATCAATCCAGAGAATCATGCTACTTTAAATAGAGAAGAGTCTAATTGGGCCTCATCTATGGGTGTGATTATTATTGTTGAGTTAAAGGGAATTTAGATTGCTCAACAGGGGGTTATTCACTATCAAGGTGAGGAAGAAAGGTGCATTGTCTCCATTATTTTTATCACCATCTATGGTTTGCAATACAACATGATGGTCCTCGGGTTCCACTTCAACACTCGAGAATTTTCTTACCTTATCCATTTGTGAGGCAATATTGATTAATTATGTGAGAAGAACATGAACAATGACCTTAGCTAATAATTTTTTCACATCGAAATTCAAGTGCACAACATCATTCTTATGTGATGTTGATGGAGGAGTGGGATTGGTATCCACAGGTAAAGGGTATCTAGTCCACTTCCTTGCAGGTGGTCCAGATTCATTGTGTTTTGAAGCTTCAGGTGCTTTATTTATTCTAGTGTATTACAATATTTCTCTTTCTTGTGCTTATTCCTAGACTCTTCACTCACAACGTTCATCATTTTCAACCTACCTATCCTAGTGGCATCATGATTTATTAGTTTCATTTCCCCCTAGTGATACTATAAGTCTCCCTAGGTAAGGTATATATAGGGTCAAAATATTCAACCAAATTCATGTGTTCATAACTATTAGGATCTTCATTTTGTTCATACTCTTGGTTTAGAGGGAAATCTCATTCCCTGTGTGACTCATTGCAAGGAAAACACCAAGGGATTCAACAAATTTGGACTTATGTAGTGGATTTAGAATTTAGAACTTTAGTGATATTGGCTCTTTTTTCAAAAAGAGAGTAAAAACGTGCTTAACTCTCTAATTTGAATGTATATATTCACCATTTTTTGTTACAATAACATTATTATAAGCTATATAAAATCAAATTTACATAAAATTAAAGCAAATCTTCCATTAAAACTTGGATTCCTTACATTTTTTTTATATTATTATTATTTATATTTTCATAGTAAAATCTAAGTTCATAGATGTTTACTTCATAAATAATAGATTGTGTGAGCTTTCTATTTACTCATTTATTAGAAGTTTAAATTTGTATTTATATCTTTTAATTACTTTTTTAAACTTACTTTATTTAAAAACAATAAGAGTGGACCCAAGCAATCGATGGGAAGAAAAGTTAGACAAATGTATTATAGGCATTCATGCAACTTTATCTATTAGAGAATTGAATATTATGAAGAACTATCCCATGAATAGAACACATGATGAAAAGGTACATAACAGATATTTCATTAAATTTGGAATTATGCGGTGGATTTAGAATTTAGAACTTTAGTGAGATTGACGTTTTTTTCAAAACGAGAGAGTAAAAAATTGTTTAATTCACTAATTTGAATGTATATATTCACCATGTTTTGTTATAATAACATTATTATGAGCTATATACAATCAAATTTACACAAAGTTGAAGTAAATCTTTCACTAAAACTTGGATTCCTTACATTATTTATATTTTCATATTAAAAGTTAAGTTCATCAATGTTTACTTCATGAATAACCGATTGTGTGATAAATTTATTATCTATAAAGTTATTTAATGACATTAATATTGTGCTTGTTATTATTATTAACGATTTTAAGAATTTGACATAGTAACTACTATGTCTACGTTGAGTTAATATACTAGTAGGAGGTTGGCACCATTTTAGAGTGACTTATGAAGTTATGTAATGACATAATATCATGTTTGTTACTATAACAATTTTAATTATTAACAGAGTAACTATTGTGTCTATATTGATTATATTTTATTATTGGAGGTTAGCACCATTTTAGAGTCCACAAGAGAAAATATTTTATAAGGCTTACAATATTTTATAAGAGTAAGTCTTAATGTGTCATTTAATGATCAAAAATCAATTATGAATTAGAATAGTAACTGAGTAGGATGTTTTGTTTTCTTTCAAATACAAGAGAGAAAACCCACTTTAGTTATTGCAAGTGTCCAATATTTATTCATAAAGTGTTTGAACATATTATATTGAGAAGAATACCAATTAGCTACTCCAATGTATTTTTAATAGACCAAGTCTATAAGATATTGCTTTTAATTGCATTATTAATCTTGATTATCCAAATTTGATGGAGTGAGAAGTGTGCGACATTAGAAATCAATGAATTAGAATAGAAATAGAGAAGTCAAATTTATTTTTTTATTTTCCAGATACAAAAGGAAGAGGTAAAATCCAATCTAGTTATTGCATGTGTTTTATACCTTTAGTGAGATTGAGTTTTTTGAAAATGAGAAAATAAAAAATTGTTTAATTCACTATTTTATATATATATATATATATATATATATATATATATATATATATATATATATATATATATATATATATATATATATATATCCACTGGAAACTTGGAGCCATACACTCTTTTATTTATATTATTATTATTTATATTTCTATTTAACTATTTAATATTACTGCTTTGAATATATATATATATGTATATATATATGTATATCAAGCATGAAACAAGATTAATATATATATATATATATATATATATATATATATATATATCAAACTTTCCAATGAAACTTAGATTCCTTACACTATTTCTATTATTATTATTTATATTTTGTAATAAAAGCTAAGTTCATCTAGGTTTGCCTCATAAATAATAGAATGTGTATGAAAATTATGACCCATAAAACTATTTAATGATATATTATTATTGTGTTCATTACTATTA
The DNA here is from genome assembly GCA_010110895.2 of Picea sitchensis. Lineage (NCBI taxonomy): Eukaryota > Viridiplantae > Streptophyta > Pinopsida > Pinales > Pinaceae > Picea > Picea sitchensis. The sequence goes on from SNQJ01S0001183.1 coordinate 636,890, forward strand.
TTAACCATTTTAATTATTGAATTAATAGTAAATACTATGCCTGTGTTGGGTATAAGTTATAATAATAGTAGGAGGTTAGCACCATTTTAGAGTGACCTAATAAACTTGTTCAATGACATAATATTGTGTTTGTTACCATAAGGATTTTAATTATTGACATATTAACTATTGTGTATGTATTAAGTATACATTATTATAGGAGGTTGGCAACATTATAGAGTCAATAATATAAAATATTTTATAAGGGTAAGTCTAGGTGTGTCATTTAACGATCAAATCAATTATGAATTAGAATATCAACAAATAAGTATAGTTTGAATTTTTTTTTTCAAATACAAGAGGGAAGAGGGAAATCCCACTCTAATTATAGAAAGTGTCCAATATCTATACCTTAAGTGAGATTGAAATTTTTCAAAATGAGAGAGAAAAAAATTACTTTGATCACTAACTTGAAAATATGATGATTATTAACGTCCACTAAGACCGAATTGGTCTATCGGACCTTAAGAGGGTAAGTGATTACTTGCGATTCTTTATAATTTTGTTTTTGTACTCGAAAAGCATTAAGAGAAGCTTTCCAAGATCACCATAGTTTTGTTGAGTTAACAGGTTAGGAAGGTTGGTAGTTTGACAAATATTTTGAAAATGAGATCTAATTTGGGTATAGGCTGGACAATCTAAGACAAATTTCTTTTCATTTTCAACCTTCTTAGTGTCACAAAGGTGACACACTATTTCATCCCATGGCGTTTTAGGAATTGACCAATGCCCAGTTTCACTATGGAGCTTGTGAGAATTTGTTCTTATCTTAACAATGCTTATTTTTTTCTTTACACTTGGAAAAACAGATAGATAATTTTGATCTTCTAGATTAGAGTTGATTACATCCTTATAATACCTTAATTTTTCGTTTTTTATCCAACTCTTTATCACACCACATTTTATCCTTAAGGATTCTTAGTTGGTTTTCAAGATCATGGGGACTCCTTGCCATAAGAATGATATCATCAACATAAAGAAGAAGATTGATGACTATACCAGTGAGAGTAGGGCCGACACAACCTACTTTTTCCAAGAAATATTCTAACTTGTCAATGTATATGCCAAAAAGGGTAGGGGACAAGAGACAACCTTATTTGATTCCAATATTGTAGTTAATCTCTTTTGACCAGCCCTCAGTTTTTTTAAACTTAGCAATAACATTCTCATATATCCTTATTGCAACAGCCCTCAACGTTCTCATATATATATATATATATATATATATATATATATATATAATTTGAAGCAAATCTTCCACTAAAACTTGGATCCCTTACAATTATTCTACTAATTTCATTTACATTTTAGTTTTAAAATCTAATCCAAGCTCATCGAGGTTTACCTTTAATGAGATTGAGTTTTTTCAAAATGATAGAGTAAAAATGTGCTTAACTCGCTACTTTGAAAATATGTGTGTGTGTGTCCATTAGATGTAGCTTGGGTGGTTGGGAGGAATGATTGCTACCCTCCCCACCCAGGTTCAATTCCTTGTGAGTGACATGTTGTGCCCTTAAATGGGTCTATAAGATGCTCTTGTTGTTGAGCCCCTAATATTCCAAAAATAATCGGCCTCCCTATGTTCTCTTGCGGATTTCAAGGGGGGGGGGGTTCCGTCGACGTAGCAAGCACTGATATCCAGTGTCGTGACGTAGCGAGCACCGACATAGAGAGCGCGTAACTTCCACTAAAACTTATTTTCCTTATGTTATTTGTATTATTAGTATTTATATGTTGTATTAAAAACTAGGTTCATTGAGCTTTGTGTTCTATAAATTGTCGTGGATATTCCATTGGAATAGTACCTCACAATGGATCTTACAAGTTTATGAAAACTCTTGTTATGTAGTTGTTTACTTAAGATTAAGATTTAATATTACTAGATTAGTATGTAAAATTCTAAATTAAACTAAGACTGAAATAAAAAAAATCCTATCAATACCACACCATCCACACAATGAAAATGAGATGTACCATGGGAAAACCAAATACAAGAAAAACCCATATAGAAGGTGAGGACTATGCCTTACTCTTTTCTTCTCAATTATGAAATACAAATACAAAGAAAATGAACTCACGATGGAGTTGCCATGGGGATCATGGCCTCTATGGCTGCTACATGATTTTCTACTTCATCAATTTTTTTCCAATATCCCACTCCCTTGCTCTTCTCAACTGTGGAACAAATTCAATATAATAAGAATGTGAACCCTTCCTAACTTAACAACCTAGTATTTAACATGTCCTAATATTCATCTAGGGTTAGGGTTAGAGTTTTTGCATGCCTCAACTACAAATGACTAGTTCCATATGTGTGAGTAATGGGAGCTAACATGGAAACCAATTAGTACCATGGAAGTTAAAAAGATAGGTCAACTTACAAGAGGCGTAATTTCCTCATAAAACTCTAATTGAGGTGATTTTTGCACCATTGGAAAGCTCTCAATGTGTAGAACAATATCGAGAGGCTAGAAATTTGTTTGTAGAGTTTTGAACCGAAAAAAATATCATTTAATGCCACAAATAGGATTAAGAAGTTTATGGACCCCAATTCACCACAATAGGAACTACCCCTAAAATGAGCCCTACAATGTGATATCTCAAATATTTCCACCCAACAAGTACCAAAATAGATGAAAAATTATATAGTGGTCCATTTTAGATCATTTCTCCCCATTTTAGGAGGCTTTGGTCCCCAAAAGATTTTACCAAAGGAGGTGAGGAAATTTGTCCTCTACCTTATCCCTAGAGTACCATTCAACCTTGCCTAGAAGTTTTCATTTCAACCCAACTTTCCAAAGTTCATGCTACCCCTATCTAGTTATTCTAGAATTCTTCTACAAAATTGTTTCCCCTACTAACTCTAGCTAAATTTCTAGTGTTAAATCCTCTATGGTAGGTCAGACTTACCCGTTAGTTTCTTGTTTTAACATGGAAATCTCATAGAGTTTCATATTTTATACATTCACTACTGAGTAAATGAACATATATGGAGGTAGATTGAGTATGTAGGCATTATCACCTATCTTCTCCAACACTTCAAAAGGACCATACTGCAAAGCCTTTCTCTTCTTACCAATACCCTACAACATTTATTTGTTCAGATGCAACAAAACTTTGTCACCAACCTTGAATGTATTCTCAATTTTGTGTTAGTCATTCCAAGCCTTGTGCTTTCCTATGACTTATTTAATGTCTCATTTACTTACAAATGGATCTACATAATCTTATAAAATGAAATTTTTATCCTTCAATGCTTCTTCGATAGTATCTTCCCTCACTCTTCCTTACTGTACATATACAACATCTAAGGGTGAAGGTGGAAAATATCCAAAGCAATTCAAAAGGAGACTTAGTGGTAGAAGTGTGGAATACTCTATTATAAGAGTGTCGCATATAAATCAAATATTGTTCCTATGTTCTTGGATGCTTCTGATTGTAACTACTCAAAATCTAAACCAATGTTCCTTTGACTACCTTTGTTTTCCCATTTGTTTGTGGATGGAAAATTGTATATCTCTTCAACTTGGTGTCCATACTCTCCCAAAGTGTAGTCCAAAAGGCATTGAGAAATCTGGTGCGTCCATCTAAGATTATGCTCCTTAGTATCCCAAAGTGCACCCAAACCTTTTCAAATAAATAATCTATTGCATCTTGTTACTTGATGGTCTTTTTGTAAAGCATAAGAATTCACATCTTGCTAAACTTTTCAATAACAACAAATAGATAGTCATGTCCCTTCTCTCCATGGATATTCTCTCCCATGGTCTCGTAGGTATAGGTAAGGGATAGTATAAACCTTAATTCCTATTATTGGGCTTGTTGGTACAAAAAAAATATGCATCCTCTAATAAACCAATCCACACATTCTTGCATTATGGGGCAATACACATACCTTTGTAATTTGGAAATTATCTTCCCAACACCAAAACACCCTACAACTTTGGAGGTGTAAGCCTCTCTTATAAGCTACAATCTCTTACCTTTAGTAACATAGATCTTGTCCACATTGTAGAGAAAACCATCTTGGAAATGATAGTTAGCCTTGATGACACATTTTTATACACAAAGTTGTCATTGTACTCGTTGTACCACCTATTTAAAGTCATATTTTTGTATTCCTCTTGGTATGCATCATGGGTGAAAGGCTCCATGTGCATAAGGGTACCCAAAAATATGATATTGGATGTAGGTGGCCTTGAGAGTATGTAGTGTAACTTATTAGTGTTTCCCTTCTTATACTTGATGATAAGATCAAATTGTTTTAAAAATCCCATCCACTTGTAGTATTTGGTTTTTTGAAGCTTAGTCTATGCCTACAAATACTACAATGGTTGGTGATCAATGTGGATAGTGGTATTCTTTCCCATTAAATAGTGCTTCCACTTCTTATCAACTTGAACCAGATCATAGATTTCCTTTTCATATGTAGGGTGGTTTGGGACTCCGCCATGGTACATTTCGAAATGATATAATACTAGCTTACCTCCTTGCACCAAGACTACTCCCATGTCATATCCACTTGCATCCATATACACTTTGAAGGCCTTCTAGAAATTGGGTATTGTGAGAATTGATGCTTGACTCATATTTTGTTTCAACTCTTGGAAATATTTTTATTGACTCTTTCCTCACTTGAAACTCTTTCCACTAGTTGTTATGGCATGGAGTGGTGTGGCCACAATTGAAAATGATGTTATAAAATTCCAAAGGTATTATGATACCCACACAAAGCTCGTAAATTTAGTGACATGAGTAGGCGTTGGCCACTTGATGATGGACTCCATCTTTGCATGACCAATCTTGAGTTCCCCTCCACCAATCATATACCCAAGATACATCATGACTGTTGGGAAAATTCATATTTCTTTAGGTTTTCCAGTGGTTGATTTAGTGTCTCTAACACTTGCATGAGATGTGAGATGTGATCTTCCTAGGTAAAGATATAAACCAATATATGAGACGAACAAAGTTCGTCACACATAAATAATCCAAAATATTTGGAATATAATCATCAAATCCATACAAACNAAGATGCTTACAAAATGAGAATGAGGGCTCATTTATATAACCACGTAGGGGTTCCCTTAACCAATAGTCACGCCCTTTGAGACATGTCCTTTCATTATTAATAGTTATTATTTATTAGTTAATTATTATGTTATTAATATCTATTTTATATGTATATTTAAGTTCATAAAATTGCCTTCCCCTTGAAAATGCTTTATCCTCAAAGCATACTTTATGGAATACTTATCTCTTTCTCTAGCTTGTAATTATTGTTTCATGCTTCATTATTGAGTTAGTAATCGTTGAAGACCTGAGACGATAGGATATTCTAAGCATTGAGCATAACTGTCGAATTGTAAAGGAGTCTTCCCTTACTAATTCGATCTTCTGCAGATTTGGGTTTTTATAGGGTTCTTGGAAAGAACTTGATACATTTCTACTCCCATGATAACTTCTATTTTGACCTGCACTTGTAGTGGAAGTAATATTCTTTGACATAGCGGTTATTTGTTTCTATTGATACATTGATTGGCTGAAGTATCAACTTTTGTGATGAGGATGTTGATAAGGCATCCTTGCAACTTGATCTTTACTTAGTATACTTGTAGATTTTTCTTGATTAAATTTTGGAATTGAGTCTTCTTCATACCCCTAGATTTTTTGTACTTCGACATTTGAAGACTTCTTTACATGAGTTGTAAAGTTGACTAGATCTGTATTAATTCCTTTATCCACCATCAGGTTTTTTCCATTTGAAGACTTTTGTAGTTCAATAGGTTCAATTATTGTCTCTTTATATACCAATGATTCTTTATTGATAAGTTATTCTAACTTGTCCTATATCGTCTTCTTATCACTCTTTATCTTCACAATCTAGGTAATTAAACTTTGATTATGGATTTTTAGGCAACAATTATCTTCATCCTTTTCTGATAATTTCTTAATGAGATCATGATTAGCTTGCTCTAACTTTTGATCCCTATGCTTCTTATATTTTGACTCGTTGAGTTGTACCAATAAATTTTGGTTATGATCTTTTAAGTAAGAAATGTATTTGTCTTTTTCCTGTCATTTTCCCTCAATATTTTGTTTTTGTCTCTCTTCTTGTTTTTTTAGCATTTGCTCCAACCCAACTTGAAATTGTAATTTTTTTTTGTGTTGTTGATAATGAATTAATTGGTTTTCTAATTCTTTTATTTTCACTTCCCAATGGGTGTCACCTTGATTTTCTACTAAAATAAAAAGATTTGTACAATATGGACAAGGTCGAGCTCCATTCATAAGGCCCCTTTCATACTCTTCCTCTTTTGCACAATAGGGACATTTTGTCGAAAATGTATTCTTTGTAGATGTCATAGTTCACTTCTTATTTTTAAATAAATGATAAATGTAAAAGGGGATCTCCTCTTTAATGATAATGCTCTCTCTCTCTCTCTCTC
>SNQJ01S0001183.1:643401-681180 GCA_010110895.2 Picea sitchensis
ATATAATATCCTCATACTTTATAAAGAGTACATTATGTTTTGACTTATAATAAAATTCCCGTTAATACTCTTGACTATTTGTTAGCGGTGGTTAGGGCTCAACAAACGCAACCCTAAGTTTTGTGAAATACTTATTTAGAGGTAATACACACACACATATATAATATATGGTATGGAATACCATGGGCCAGTGGTTTTCCAAAACCATGGGATGGTAAATCTCCAAAGGTAAAATAAAATATTCACTTATCCTCTTCTTTGAAACTTTTTTCTTTTAAACTGCTTTTTCTCACTTTTTAAAATACAATTAACTTAACTAATACCAAATCTGGAATATTTCCTTCAAACTTCTTGGTGTGCACTTATACTTCTTCACATGCACCTTAAGAAAACCTTTTCTTTTTTTCTTCTCCTCTTTTTTTTTTTTGATTTTGTGTAGAATGACTTTTTTACTTTCGCTGAAATGTGTAGAATATTTGATTTATAAATGGAAAATGGCCAATATGAGGTCAAAGAACTGATTTTAGAGAAAATCTATTTGTGGCCAAAATTTGGATGGAGATGAAGCTTTGATACCACTATGGTGAACCAAGCCAATTCACTAGGTAAATACCCAATGTAGTAAGACAACGGGTTATAATCCATAAAGGATAATATATTAAATAATAATGTATATGAATATGAGATGATTACAAATGAGGAAAGAGGGTTGTATATATATCCTGTGTAGGAGTGCCCTTTCATAAGAGACATGATCTTTCATATGTCATGTCTCTTCATTATTAATCATCAGTTATTTATATTATTAATTATTATCTATTAATATCTATTTTATATGTATATGCATGTTCATAACAAACAACTATACCTCATGCTCCACTTCCCTCCTATATGGTAACCCTTTAGTCTCTTGGAACTCTATATTCCTATAAAATATCTTCAACTAGTGTTTTTACTCTTTTGTACATCACTCCAAACATTCCTTTACCTTTATCAATTCATATCCTTATTTATTCTCTCTTAAGAAGAGAAATACTTCCTACTTGTACTAATTAGCCTCTTGTCTTGGTTATCACTTACTAGAGAGATCGTGTATCTACCTTTGTGTGCATTGATGATGAAGGAATTCCCATCCTTTATTAGGAAATATTGGGTTTTCTCTACTCGTGAATATTTCATCCCTCATGTACATGTAAGGGCTTCCAAACACTACACTACATGCGTCAAATGATACTACATCTACCTCCATTTCATCAAAATAGTTTGCACTTATAGTAAATTTAATCTTACACTACCTAGTGATCGTGAACTATACATCCTTATTTTACCATTTGAATTGGTGTGGGTGAGGATGGTCATGAACTTCCAGTCCAAGATTTCTAACCAAATCCTCTACTATAATATTGTTCTGTCAACCTAAATCAAATAGATCATCCACCTTTGTCTTCTTTACCTGGATCTTGATATAGAAGAATTAGTCATTTCCTTCTCTTCCTTGTAATGAAGGCTACTCGGGTTCACTTAATTCTACATGTGCATACAATATTTTAATATACATCTGAGCTACACTTTACCTAGTTGCTTGAATCCACAACTAGCATGTTCTTATTCATGGGATCCTTCTTACGGTTCTTTGGATTTAGAATTGGATGTATCATCCAACACTGCGACCACTTATATTACAATGGGTATAATGTTTGTTTGGATCCTTGCACTAATGTGTGGTAGTCGTTGTCTTCTTATCCTTTACTTTCCACTATTTATTTCCCTCCTTGGAATTTCCTTAGCATTATTTTTGCTTGGAACCACTTGGTAGTCCTTTCTTCTTATCCATATTCTCCAGATATTTTTCTTCCATATAGGCATCATCAATGATCCTATTATTAAAGAGCATCACTTGCCTCCTTAAATGAGTATGGGGACCACCCAAATACTTCAGGAGCACATTTGAGTTCCTTGGGAGATATACCAAACATAATGTCTTGTTTCCTGAACTCAATGGTGTACTCTTGTACACTCTGCCCTTGCCTCTATTGAAATTAATGCCAATGGGTCCACTAGCCCTCTTTGCACCCAATAGGGTATAACTAAGACTTAACGACAATTTTAAACACATCCCACTTAGTTATTTGGTGAACATCCTCTATCCTAAGCATCTGTGTATGACTTTCCCACTAAGTTTAGCCATGGCCCTCTAACTTTAGTCAAGAAAATCATATATTTTTCTCTTATCTGATGTTATGAACAATGAAATAGAATTCTAACTATTGCAACCATTTATTCAACTTAACAACATCAATCTCATCTTGGTAGGTTTTGATTTTCACGTTTGCTTACACTTAAAACAAATATTGGGAAGAAGTGATGCTAGAACTAGGTCTCTCCTTCTTTGTATCCTTTTTCAACTCCTTTTATGGGTTTTCATTGTCTCCAAATTTCACATCTGAGCCAAATTATAAGTTAGAGATACAAAACTCCCCAAAAGGCCCAAAGGTATTCTTTATAAGTGGCATGAGGATGGCCATGTTGAAATATATGTCAATGACTTGTGATTCCAACTTTGAAAATCTCTTCTCTAACTCATCCCATGGATTGTTACTCTACTCATCCACCATGGATAGGGTTTTGAGACTTCTTTGTTATGAGAATTCATGGATTCTACAATTTACCACAAAAATCCCTAAAGAAATCTACCCTAATACCAATATGATCTATAAATTACCATGGATATTCCACTACAATAGTTCATCACAACAAAGCTTACAACTTTATGCAAACTCCTATTATGCGTTCTTTTGGTTAAGATTGACATTTAATATTAATATCTTGGTGCATGAAATGAAATGAGTTTATATTTAAATGAAATAATATAAAGAAAAAAATGCATTATCCACACAAAGATAAAAGTTGTACCCTAGGAAAACCCAGTATGGGAAAAATCCATCCAGAAGGTGGAGATTATTCCTTGTTCTTTTCTACTCGATTAAAAAATTCAAATACAAAGAAATTTAAGTCACTGTGGAGTTTCCATGGAAACTATTACATGTATGTATTCTACAACATGTTATATTTCCTTGTCTTGCTCTAATATCCCAATACCCTGCTCTACTCAACTATGGAATAAAATCAATATAATAAGAATGGAACCCCTTCCTAGACTAGCAAGCCAGTATTTAACATGTCATGATATTCATCTAAGGTTAGGGTTAGGTGTTTTGCATGCCTAAAATCTCGATTAGGGTAGGATTTGTGACCCTTCAGAATATTCTTGAAATTCCACATGTGACTAGCATCCTCTTGGTACCATGGTGGTCAACATGAAATATCAATTTGCAAGAGGCATAACTTTCTCATACAAACTCTGATTGAGGTGATCTTTGCAACATTGTAAATATCTTGATATGAAGAATAATGTTGAGAGGCTAGAAATTTATTACCAAAAAGATGTTATTTAATGCCTAACACATGCTCTAGAAGTTCATGGACCCCAAATCACCAAAACATGACCTGCCCCTAAAATGGTCCCTTTAAGCCAATAAATCTAGTTTTTCCACCTAAAAATTACCAAAACAAATGACAAATTATATAGTGATCCATTTCGGATCAACACTAATAATTAGCTTGACATGAAGTAGGGAACATAGAGTTCATGTTCTGTAAGGGTCATTCTTTAAACATATGTTTTTATCAACAATGACAACATAATATCTCTTGAGGATTTTGATCATGAGGTGGGAGAATTATTGTTGTAAGGTATGGATCTATTATTAAGGCCTAAGGAGTAGAAATTTTTGGAAGTTAAGGAGCATATGGATCCATTACAACATTGTAAAAGTTTCTACAAATTATCTTGATAAGTGAGTGGTTTTTCACATCTGGCACAAACAACTTGTAGAAGGGATTATAGTAACCAATAAATGTATGGGTCCTCGAAGATTTATTTTTTGGAGAAATATCCCTTTGATTCTTGTTGAATATGGTCAAATGGAATTCTTTATTATGATCCCAATTTTCTACTTATAAACCCAACCAACTTGTGTGACCATGGAAATATTGAAGGGTAAATGTGTACTTGGGGGGAATTGAAACACAATGGAGAAAACATAACCACCCCTACTTTACCAACCAACCAAACCCCCATTAATTATACTCTTGGATATCCACTCCACTTTGTTGAAAACTTGAATCTCTTAGACTACGATGAAAATCTTTCAAAGATGCACCTAATCTCCATCAAATATTAGCAAGTGTAGGGTGGTAGGGTGGTTGAACTATTGTTTTAAGGTATGGATCTATTGTTAAGTATTAGGGAGTGGATACTTGTTGGAGTTAAGTGAGTGGGTCGATTCCTCTTATTACAATGCAAATAACTAGTAGAAGAGAGTATAGTAACCATTTAAATTATAGGTTCTCTAGGATATTTTTTTGGAGAAATATTCTTTTGAATCTTGTTGAAAAATATCCTATCAACATCAAGGAAGATAAGCCAATAGGAATTCTTTAGTATTATCCTAATGTTCTACTTGTAAACCCAATCAACTTAAGTGACCATGGAAACTCTAAAGGGTGAGCATGTACTTAGGAGGAGTTGAAGCATAATGGAGAAAACACTGCCACCTGTACTTTACCAACCAAAAAAAAACCCATTGACGGTCCTTTTGGATATCCACACCATTGTTAAAAACCTTCTCTTAACCTACAACTAAAATCATTCAAAGATTCACCTAGTCTCCTTTGAGTATTTCCAAGTGTAGGGATGTTGGTGGGTGGTTGGACCATTTTCTCCATTTTTAGAAACTTATCTTTCACTTACTAAAATGTGGTAGGGTGTGGATTTAGTCTTTCCCACTAATGAAGATTATGCTCAAAGAGAGTCCCCTTTAAGTAGTTGATCATGAATTATTTTTCTGAGTTAGTTAGGTCCAAAATATACAAGAATGCCTCAATTGAGGACAAGTGAAATCATTTTTCTATCAATCCATGATACATAGGGATTTGATTGAGAATTGTTTTGGCTCACAATGATATTGGGTTATGCCATGACTAGAGGTGTGCATTTACCTCAACTGGAGGAAATAAACTACATGGACATGTAATAATTGAAATGATTATTATTCTAGTTGTAATAAGTGATGAGGGAGATACGAGGTTTTCCAAAGGAAATAGAAAGAGAAGAGTCTTGAAACCTAAGAAATAACCTTAACCTTGAGGTAGCACATAGTTTATCAAACTAATAACCAATTTATCAATAACTACATCTAAATCCTCTATTAGAATCAACTCTTCAACAAGATTAGATTATACAAAATATTAGCCATGAGGCAATGAACATTCAAGGATATATTCACCTTCATGGAGATAATTGTCAAGCTTTGAATGAGGTGGTTTGGAGCATGAAAATCATTGTTCATCTATCTTTTGTTCTTTGTTTTTATGTTGGTAGTGCTCTACCCTATATTGGTAGTGGAGGGAGAATAAACTAATACGAGAGGGTTGTGGGTTGCCAATATACCTTTGGGAGGCAGCATACATACACTACTAATATACCTTTGGGAGGAAAAATACATAGACTACTAATATACCTTTGGGAGGCAGCATATATACACTACTAATATACCTTTGGGGGACATATATACACTATTAAAAACAACACTTTTAGTAATGGAACCAATGTTATGTTTGTTATGGTGGTAGTATAGAAATTGATACATATAACTCAACTAGTGCACCTTCTTGTGTTAAGAAAACCTAGCTAACTATGGCACACAAATAGAGAACAAACTAACTCTACACTAACTAAACAAAGAAAATCAATCTTCACTTATAGATCCATGTGCTAGAATAGGACATTATGAAAACAACCTAAACAAATGCTAAATTATTCTAGCTAATGTAACACATATATTTTTAATATTAAGAAATTAGATAAATATCTTATTTCCTTATCTAATATAGAGAATCAAATACAAATATCTCGTTTGATTTCCCTTTAGTTATGCAATCTCTCTCTCTCTCTCTCTCACACACACACACACACACACACACACACACACACACACACACACACACACACACACACACATTTGTGAGCTACACTACTTGGATCCTGTTGACGGGCAAAATTGACCGTCCGTCAACTGGAAGAGTGGAACTGGTCCGGGGTTGTCTAATAACCCAAGTCGTTTGGGATGAACCACCCTGACGGGTTTAGTGGCTCCGTTAGCCAATCTAAGGTCCTAAGAAAACAAAAAAGAAAAACTATTCTAAACTAACTAATCTAACTAAAAACAAATAAAACAAACTAATAAACTAATCTAACTAAAACTAACTACTAAACAACTAAATTAAAACTAATTATTAAAACAAACTAAACTAAACTAACTATTCTACATATACAATCTACAATCTACTAACTACTACTATACTAATTCTAACTAAAATATAACTTATTCACAAAATGTACAATATCTACAATTTACAGATTTGAATAAAACATGAAAAACTCATTTATATTCTGCCCTAAGACAACGAGAGATATTTTTGTTGATTTTATAATTTTTATGAACTCAAGACAACAGAGATATTTTTAAGGATTTTATAATTTTTTATGAACGTAAAAAAAAAAAAAAAAACTAACTAAACTAAAAACCACATACTAATTCCAACTACAAATCTAACTAAACATATATATATATATATATATATATATATATAACTAAACTACTAATATTATACTAAAAATACTAACGAAAATAAATCACAAACTGACCTGGAGAAACGCTCCAAACTTGTCCTGTGTATGATGATTGTCTAAGCTGATCAGAGGGAGGAAACCCGCACCGAATTATCCAGGAGCTTCTCGTAAACGATAGCTGCAGTGCTCTACAAGTTTAATTACAGGACAAACAAAACATAAAAATAACAACAATCTTATAATTTATAAACCTTCACAGTTAGATAAACCTGTTTGCAAAGATCTATACTTAATAGTTCAATTGATGAAGAAGAGAAATCTGTCATTCATTAGTTGAACTAAGTAATTGCTATATTTTTTAAATTAGTGAAAGAAATCAGACATGGATCACATTAATTCAATCATATCATTCTGCAAAAGACTATGATAGCAAAAGTAGTCACTAATCAAGTGCAAATTGATAAGCATAAACATGAAACGAAAGATTGATATTATGAAAGCGAAAGTTGTAGAAGAACATCAACTTCTGTCTCAGTTTGTATTAGAAATCCATAATTCTGGTTCTCCCACAAGTGAGGATGATCCTTATTACAAAAAATAATAAGTATTTATAAGTTTTTCCACAGGGTAAAACCTCCCTGTGGAAATTATCAAACTGTTTACAAGAAATCTGGGAAGATATCCCAAGTTTAACTAAACTAGGAATCTAAAGTAAAACTAAAATACACAAATATTCCCCTAGACTGTCCAACATGTCCCATTCAAGAATTTACCTGAAAAGGGCCAAAAATGAACAAGTTAGAAGGATTCTTTATTAACAAAATGATAAAAACCTGATCCTATAGACTAGCTATAGAATCTTGTGATTCTGTAGCTGGTCTAAATAAGACATAGAATCAGCATCAGAATCAATTAAAAATCTTTTAAAAGAATTAAATTCAAATATCATCCAATAACCATTTGAAAACGAATCATTGAAATTGGAATGGTTATACCATTCAAAATTAAACAGGATCAAAATCAAACAACTGATCATAGAGATGTGCGTGCTTTGTTTCTTCTGTTACCACAAAGTTGGGTTAACAGAATCATGATCAAAACACAAGGAAATCGTTTCATATCCAGTGCAATCAATACAAAACAAATTCATGCAATTGTTATGTCGTCTCATCAAAAGGTAACACAATCGAATCTAAACAGAATCATTTTCAAATTGTTATAACTGAATTGACATAACAAAAATTTCATGCCATGAGCGAATTAAACCAATACTGGCACGTAACTGTCCATACACGCAATCGTAATGAAATCACTCAGTTGGTAGCAGGGTTCACAAGAATTATCTGATCGTTTGTTTTTAGCAAACTAGGCAGACAAGATCGATTTCCTTTGATCAAAATTATTTGTTTGAAACGCATTATAACCGGATTTGACAGAGACAACAAATATTGACCAATTCGTTTGCAAATTAAAAACAAACAGAGCAGCATTTCACGATGTGAATCTAACTCATGAAAGCGATCGAACCAACTGAAAATACATAGCATTCTATTTAAGCGAATAAAATAGCAAAGGGTTTAACATAATCATAGTAAATCAAAACTGTCTCATGATTTGGTCACGAATATTATTTGCACAGGTTTAAATGAGAGCACCGTTTCCGTAAAAACATAGTCGTTCTCCCCAAATTGGGAACGGTCAGAATTGTATTCCATTGTTGAAAATTATGTGACACAACATATGTAACAACCAGACTCAAAAAATCTTTCATCGATCACAGCACAAAAATCAAATCGAAACGTGATTGCATTCCAATTCTAGCATGAAAACTTCTTGCTCTGAGTAGATACGAAACAAATCCAATTAAAAAAAACAAACCATGAATTTCGCTAATTCAATCAAATCAAATCCAATCGAAAACCAATCAAATCCAATACAAATATACCAGTGACTAAATTAGGAATGATCAGATCATGTATCAAAACGAAACTCCATTTATTTTTAGCAAAGTGAAACCATGTACAGGATGAACACAAAATGAGAAAGGCATTTGAATGAGAAACAAATCTATTCGAACAAGAAATTCAAATCATTATATTAACCTTGATCATTCACAAAATTAAAATGATACCAAAATTCATACCTGTATGGCTGAATCACGGCAACTTTGAGTTGATAACGGCTGTGGCCGATTCAACATTCTTGAAAAGGATGGAACCAGTTGTCTTCTGCTTTTTATCAGTTGCTTGGAGTTGGTCTCTTTGGCTGGTTAATACTGCAATTTGATCTTCCAGCGATTGAATTTTCGATTGGAATAGGGGGACATCAATGTAGTATCGTTCCAACCATAACTCGCATCGGTCACATGACAACTGTGTGGGTTTTTAAGGAGCAGGCGAGGGTTTGGACACATCGCTGAGGGTTTCGCTAGGCAATTTGATACCAGGGTAGCTAGGGTTATTCCTTAAGTAGGGAGGAAGATTTGTCACGAAAGCATACAGTGGCTCAGGGCATAAACCCTGTGAGTAAGGGTGCTCATCAGCTAAAAAACGTTCTATGTCCGAGTCGGAATCCTCACTAAGGATTATAGGCTTTGACTCAGCAGAGGGTTTAGGTTTGTTTCTAGCCATCCTTGAAATGAGTCTAGCATTCTTTTTACCCTTGACATTAGCAGTAGAGTTTGCCTTGGGCTTTTTGCTTACAGGCTTTTTAATAGTCTCGGCCTTCTCAGTTCCAATGCCTGGTAAGTCAATAGGAGGGTCGACCAAAGGCTTAGGAGTGGGCAAAAGGATATGGAAGGGCATGGGTGGCCCAGTCTTGACTTCACTCACCACAAGCTTGTCAAACTGTATAGGGTTTGCGTCCTCAAAACCATTTCGAGCGACGAAAGCTCCCCAACTATCACCATGTAAACTCAAGTGATAAACAATGATAAGTTTAATAAGCCCATGGTGGAACAGGCTGCTGTCAACCTTCTCCTTTTTAAACCTTTTCGACATTTTATATAAGATGCATTGAAAGTAGAAAGGCATGTTCACCGGGTACCCTATAAAATGCATTAGAAACCACAGGTGGTAGAGAAAAATGAGTCTGTATCGACCTTCATAGGTCACGAACTGCTTGACTAGCATCAAAAGGTCGTGCCATCGTGGTTTGAGCATAGATATGGGCATACCTCTGTCACAAGAGGTGACTTTGCGCGAGAGAAACAACAACGGCCATGGAACCTCTTCTACTTTCAAATTTTTGAACCAACGTTGACCTGTGGCAGGTAACCCTGTAGTAGAATTGATAAATCCCTCATCGATTTCCAACTGGATATCACCCACCTTGTCTCTACAACCATCGAAAGTTAAAGCGAACTATTGTGCCACGAATAGGTTAAAACCCTCAAATATTTGCACGAAGGTGAGCCAACCGTTAGCCTCCAGGTCTTTCTGGGCATTGTCAAACATTAACAAGGCTTGGTTTCCTTTTGGCTCGATTCGCACGACTGGTTCCATGGAGCCGAGCGCACGGTAAGTCCAGGGTTTGAGTCATAGCACACACATGAGTGAAATGTATGCAGTGCTATCCGAGCTAACAGAGGTAAACAATGAGTAAGGGATAGGCATAAATGCCATCGTGCGAAGGTGGTGGAGTTTATCTCTGCCATGCAAAAGAGTTATCACCAAAGTACAACTGCCGGTTTACATAGCTGTACTACCCATTATAGCATAGTTTGACAATTATGTGAATTAGCCAACCAATGATTCACAAGCTAAGTGTATAAACTAATGCGCACAATAGAAACATTATGCCATAGTGTTTAAACCATCAACATACGATTTGAAACCAATGCCAAATAATTAACCATGTGCCAATGTATTGTAACAACTCATATAAGTATTTTAACCAAGGTGCCAAAGGGTCTTCAACATACCAATAGTTATGAAAACACTAACATAGGCATTATATGAAAAGATGCATATGAAAAATTTAATCATACCCCCTATGTATTTTCATGAAACCAATGGTCAAGTAGGTCGAATAAAATGCAAGTCCAAATGCCAATGTGTTACAAACTTAATGAAAGCAAGTCACATAATCAATAAAAGAAATGTCCAATGGGTATAGTTCGAAAGTTTTGCCAGCTGCATAATGATAAGTAAAAGGTAAGTGCAATATGCATATTGACAAGAAAGATAACGACAGTTCAAATAATGATTCCAATGCGACTTCGAAAGACTAAGTTTTCATGCTTCCAGTCGTGAAAACAAAACGAAAATAAGCGTGCAAAAGGCGCAAAGAATAAAAGTGTCGTTCATTTGAAAATTGCGACGAAAAATCGATGTTTGCAAAACATTGGTGTAGGCAGCTTTTAAGACAATGGAAAAATGTGATTTGGCTGCCAACAGATCCATAAGGTCAACTCCCAAGCTAGAACACCACTATTAAAAATACGTTATTTTATATTATTATTCATTGTATGTCAATACATGCAAGTGTAATGCAATCAAACATAAACGCCATTCTAGCATGTTTAGTGTGATACAACCAAATGCCTGCATGACAATGTGTGTGGCTTCTATCTCAAACACTCAATTTGGGTTCAACACTTAAGAAACAATGAGGTAGAGGTGGAAGTTCATATGAGCAAAAATGAGTGACCCCATGAGAAAAAAATGGTGTTTTCAATGAGTAGCAAAGTGGCCACTTGGGTGCACAATCCTAATATTTGTCAACTCTGTATTTCCTATGTTGTTTAAATTAATCTCCTACATTCTCCATATGTATCATTTGATTTTTTAATTAGTTTTCTATCAAGTGAAAAAACATGCTTATTCTTATTAATTCACTAAGAATGGAGTGCTTGGTTTTGTGTTAAAGGTTTTCTTCACTCAACAATAAATTTCCTTTAGTACAGGTGTAATACCCTATACTTTCAATTCAGATATTAAATAATAAATAAATAGTCTTAATATAATAAATGAATAATAATAAATTTAAATAAAAATAGTAATAAAAATAATAATAAATAAAAATAATAATAAATAAAAATAAAAGATAAAGATAAAATAAGAGAAATTACTAAAAAGGGATAAAAAAAATGAAAAAATCTACATGATTAATTACTTAATGACAAGTGTGTTGGGGAAAAGGTATGTAAAACCTTACTCAAGCATTTTCAGATCTTGTCGGGATAAGACAAGATAGTTGGGAATGTTACTTGGGGTTTATAGCCTAAAAAACAATCGCTTAACCCACAAGTATTAAGTACAAAGGATCAAGGTTGGTTTTATGTGTTAAATATAACAGTGTAAAAGAAATAAACTTAAACAAAGTTACATGAATGTGTACAGAAATTATACAAATGCGTACATGGAGATAAAAGTAAGAGAATGAACCAGATCATTCAAACACATGTGTGAGACTGAAACAATAATCTGATTTTTCATTTATTTCATTATGAGATACAAAACTAAGTTCTCTCTACAAACCCCTGCGAGGGTAGGGACCAAAATCAAATTTAGAATCCTTCAATGGGCACCATACAAAATGACTTTGACAATCAAGAAGAAAATTGAAGCTAAATATCTGGATCAACTTGCCACAAAATACTTTCACTTGACTCTACAAGATATTCCTTATTAGTCATGAAACTCAATTCATGCAGAAACAAGAATACACAGACTGCCAAAGATAAACCATACACCTTTAAAACAAGCTGCTAAAATATGTGATTTGGTATTTTAATCATGTTGCCTTCAATAAGACCCTGTTGTCATCAATAGGATTAAGCTTTCCAGTAAACTCAGAATGAATGAAAGTTGAAAGTATCTCACTAGTATAGAGAAAACCTTATGGTTGTAGTTCTCCTTATATTCTCTCCCTTTGTCTCTTCATCTCATTGAGCTTTTATTCCTCCTCAATAAGTTAGGGTAGTTCAACTACCTTTCTTTAGTTAATTCAAATTAACTTAACTAATTAGTTTGAGACAAATAAATAATAATAATATATAAACAAGGGTCTTAAATAATAACTAAATAGGTGGGACCCCTTGTGACTCCCAATTATTTCTTTAAATAATCATCAAACATGAAATATAAAAATCAATCATAAGATTTCAAATATATCCTCCTTTTAACTCCCATATTCAAAATTATGATCAAATATTTTAAATATCAATAAAATATAATCTGATCATATCCAAAAAACATTATATCCATGTTGTCCCAAAAAGAATGCCTAAATATATACTTGTTGTCCAAAAATTTGTCCAAGAAAAAATATTGTCTTCAACATATGAAACAACATTAATCATCATCAAAATCCATATTTACTATGAGAAGCATTAGGCCTCTTCTCGTTGTTGTCCCCTTTTGAATTTCATGAGGCATTCTTTGTCTAGTTAGAACCTTGATGTTGAACTATGTTGATAATATGAGAACAATCATCCTTAAGATGAAGGCGGGAAGACACATATTTGGAATATTCTTTAGACGAGATGGAGTAAGTGGATATTCATTTTCCCTTGTCCTACACAGGCTCGGGGATATCTGTTTTTAATCTTTTACTGGCATGTGATGATTGCATGGGTGAGACTGCATGATCATCTTGGGAAATTTGATTCTTTGGTGGTGGAGGGGGTACGGAAAAGAAGAAGTAGGTCAACCGTGATGATGAATAGTAGGGTGGTTGACAATCTCTTGCTAATCATCATTGGTAGGCGGTTCTGGTAGCATTGATACATGAGGGGGGACTCGGATGCCGGAAAAGTTTTGATGTGCTTGGAAGGGCAATATTTTAGGTTGGCACTGGAGGATCCCTTGGCCTACTAGGTTGAAGAACCCAACTTGGAAAATGTGGTTCAATTCTTGGGTGTCAACATCAAAATGTATGGAGAACAGAGGCCTTTTATGACCCCTTCCAATTTCCCTTGCCCCTATTACCTCTATCATTACTACCTCTGCTGAAAAATATCATCCTGAAGCAATGTTCCAATTAGTTATGAAAACTCTCGATAGTCCATGTATCAACCCTACCTAAATAAAATCAAAGTTTGCCTCTATTATTCACAACATAAGCGCATGCAATCAATCCAATTTAAACACCAGTCACTCCCTTCTCCTTTTATTATTTCTTTTGAAATGTCATTTACAATAACAGAACAGGGAATTTAAATGAATATGGGAATATGGTGGGCTTGTAAGGAGAAAAAAATTATATAATGAACTGTAAATGAAATGGATATTGTTCCATTAAATAACATATGTTCTTAAAATAATATACCCTTAATTTACAAAAATAACATTTTAAACTTTAGGAAATATCAAAATTAAAAACACAGTAACTTCCATATCAAACCCAAAGCAGAACTTCAGAACTGTCAAACTTGGCCAATTAATTCATATCCTTTCTTTCTTCATGTTTGATCAAACAACAACACAACTTATATACATATTGTTCATAATTCCAATTATCAATGATCACACACATAGTGTTTGAGAGAAGACATGAAGAGGTCAAGAAGAAGGACATTCCATCGAACTTAACCATTTACATCAACTGATTTCAATTGTTTCACAATGGACCGGGTTCAAGACCCTTTATTCACTTAGTTGGTCACTTTTCCCTTTTCTAGAAAATCAAATGACTCGAGCCCAAAAACACTATAACCAATTTCAATTCACTGTAGAATTTGTTTTTTCATTTACAGAGTTATTTTCATATGATAGGTTATCAATAGAAGCATTCCATTAATTAAAATAGACCACCCCCAGTGAGCAATGGAGTGCAATATAGGCCAACAAATACTCAACATACGAGGCTGGTATCAACTTCCAATATTCTCTATGTGACAAGTCGGGTTCGAAGCCCTAGTATTATTTTCTTTTAATCACTATATAGTCTCCAAAATGACCAAAACTCCTGCAGGTAGTTAGCCAATGAATCAAGCAAAAAATCTCTTTGTTGTCGGGTAGACATATAAACATTTCAAAACCCAAGTGCAGTATACAATAGTTACGACAAGGGAGAATAGTGTCTGAACAACCAGGTGGATGAGACAACTCGGCAAGCGAGCTTTGTAACATGAAACAAAAAACCCCAATAACTTTACAACAAGGTTGGACACAGTCGCTTCCAAGGTGGTCACAAGATAAAACCAAATTTTGCATTCATTCAAACTATGTAATGGCATCTCGACAGGGCCACAACTTCTCTCTTGAATGGAGAAGGAGGTAATAATAACCACAAAAAGAACCAAAAACCTGATTGTTCCTTTTGTTTACCATAAAACCCTCCAAAATTCTATCTTGGGACGTGGGTGAAAACAAAATAAATTTCCCATGAAATATCAACAACAAGGAGCAATAATAACCATCATCCATTTTGGGTGCAACCACCGAATAACTTCAACATGAAGGAGCATTAAACAAACCAACTTGCAACATTCCAAATGCCAACTAATTCCATTTTCACAAACATCATACACATACAAAAACCATATATTTCAGAAAGCAAGCACTCTCCATACAAATTCTAAGAGTCAACAAAGAGATTATATCCAGAGTGAGGCTATAATGATGAATGAAAGGGTGAGAGTCACCATAACTATGAGGAAAGTGCTAAAAAGAACCAAAGATCACCACTATTCTCCAACAGCTAAGCGAAATGGAGGTAAACTAACCAGAGCAACCAAATGTGCGACAAAGTGAGGGTGGTGAGCTTGAGGTGGGGGTAAGAACGATGTGCAGTAAATGCACGTCGCTTCTCCACCTTCCCATTAATTTCCATCAACCATAGCTATGGTGGAATACATTCAAACTCCATTAAGCGCATCAATCAACCATACAAATCCAACATGTCACTTCCATTTTTCATCTTGAAACGAAAACCCTCTTATCCATAGTTTTAATACCAGCATCAAATATATAATATGTCCCATATTTCTAACAAGTTCCACTTTGCAAGGATTATTTGACCTCGAATAATTGCATAACCCATAACTATTGTCCACATAATATAACCAATACCATGAATATAATATACCATGAATGCAACATGTTATAACCAAAGTGAGTGTGAGTTGAAATCTGAATTTCAACCATATGCCAAAGCAAATGTATAGTAGTTATAACCCAGTGCTTTCCACTTTCCTTTTACCTTTAAATACCATCCCTTATCATCATTGATTGCATGCGAGAATTTGTTTGAATTCTTCTGTTTTCTCAACTATAATATGCTTCGTAAAGTTGTCATGGTTGCAATTCAGAGAAGCATTTTTTTTCACCATAATCTACAAGGGGGTCCCACCTATCTAGTATATTATTAAGTATATGTATATAATTAAAGAGGCATTGCAACCCATTTGCAGGCAGGGGTATTATGTTGCTCTTTTGGGTGTCAACAAATTGGCAACTCCACAGGGAAATATGTTTCTAATAGATCAGAACTCAGAATGTCTGGATTCACAGACCAGTAGAAGTTGATGATATAAAAAAATGTTGAAGAATAGTTATGCAACAGGGGGGAAACGAGGGATTAAGGGAAATAATGAGACAAGACTTGTTGAAAATATTGTCATTGATGTCAACAATTGAAGTAATGATGAGAAAACAGTGTGCAGAGATTGAATGAAGTGAAAATGTCATACAGTGTGCAAGAGATCAATAGCGGAAGCTCAAGAGGAGGAGCGAAAAGGAGAAGTGAATAGTATCAAAGATCAAAGCTCAAAAGGAGGAATCCGTGATTATTGTTGATCATGATAGGATCAAAAATATTCCTATGAATAAAGCTCAGGAGGGATAGAAGCTTTAAAGAGTTCAGAGGAAGGACGAGAGTCGAGTTAAGCTCAGAAGGGTTGGCATCGAGTTCAGAGCAAGGAGCCATCAATAATCTCGATGGACGATAGAGATCACTTGAGAGGACTGGAACTAATTGTCGTAGGTCATTTGATCCAGCATAACTATCAGGAGGATAAGAGTCGACGTGCATTCCTTTCGTGAGAAGGAAATCACGATAACAATCCTAGCCGTTGGAGCCATAGGACACATGGCAAAACATCAAAGCATGAAGGGTTGTTGAGAAAGTGGTTTCAAGCAAACTTCCTTTCACTCCAATACACTTTTAAGGGTGCCATGCGTCCAATATTAAAACCATAATGGTTTTCCCCAGTCTGTCCTTGCAAAATTAAGTTATGTGCTAGTCCATTACTCGATATATGCCTCAACCGTCAATCTAGGTTGATCTGACAAGTAAAGCGCCTAAATGCTTGGCGAGTGGTCATAGTGCATGGTCACATCATTGAGAGTTGGAGGGAGGAGCTAGTGCATCCAAGCTCTATTTCAACGATCGTGACATAGAGAGTTGAGACCCTTCATCACAGGAGTCCCGAAGTTGTGAATCATGAAGCACTTTGTGGATAAGTGCCTGGTCACCGTCGATGGTCACGAGATGGGAAGAAGCTAGTCCATCTAAGATCCTTTTTTGGAGTTTCAGCGATCACGACATGGAGTGTCGAGACCCTTCATCACAAGAATGTTGAAATGTGAAATTGCAATAAGATAAGGACCATCGATTTAGAGAACATAATGACGACCGTTGGATCAGGGTTGTGGGTCAGCGAACCACTTCAACAAGGATACGTGGCATAGTAAGACACTGAAAAGTGTCAAGTTGATACATCATTTCAGAGATGTAATGTGATTCATCCGATCATTTCGGAGAAATCATAATCATGATTTTTTAATTGTTGGAGGTCATGAAGACTCAATGGGAAAAACATTGAAATCCCGACAGCCGTCCATCTTAGCTGAAGATGGAATCACAATCGCTGAAGTTAATAAACATGATTAAGTCATGGTCATTAGATTAAATAATAAAAGAAGTAATATCAGTCATCTGATCATTTTGGGGATATCGTATTCGAGAGTTCTTGGTATGTTGGAAGCAACAAAGTCTCGAAGGACAAATAACCTGAAATCCTGTAAATTGCTCATGTCAGCAAGTAATTAAATCTTGACCATTGATTTGAAGGAAGTGCCTCCGTAGAATTTGGTTTCTGTGAAAATAACAGAGTTTCAATATCGAGTTTAAAAGATGGAATTGATCCATTTATGTGATCAATTTATGAAGAATCTTCATGCTAAAAATAAAGAAATAGTAGTTAATGATTATGGTGAAGTTAATTGAAGAGGTGCGATGGTCCAAATGAAAGGACATGATGTTTAAAAATATCACACCAGTTTGAAGATTATATAAAACAAAAAGAGTGGGAGAAGAAAGTGTCTCTGCAGTCCAAGTCAGAAGATCAATAGCTGAAGCAGAGTCCAAGAAGAAATACAAATACCTATTTATTAAGGGTGGTTGGGTGGTGAAAGGGTAGGTTGGTGCCTACAAAGGGAGTTGGTGCTTCCCTGTCAGTTGCAACTGACTAAACAGGGGGTTGTATCCTCCTACCAATTGGTGCTGGTAAACCAGGGTGTGGGTGCATCCTGATCAGTTGGTGTTGATAAAAAATGGAAGTACATCTTCCTTATATGTAACATGTAAAAAAAAATTTGCAATTAATAGAAAAGTTTTTGTGGTTTTCCCATTTGGGTTCCACGATAAAATACTGTGTTAAAATTCAGTTTGCATTAATAAGTGGAAAATTGATATAATTGTTGGGTCACTGATTCACCCCCCCCCCCCTCTCAGTGACAGGATCTAATCCTTCAAGACTTTGGTAATAACTTATCGAAAGTGGTACGTATGAGGGGGGTTGGTCTTGTATGCATAACATTCGAACAATATGTAACATATAATACTTCTTACAGTTTCAAGGAGAATGTTTCATATTTTCTATTTGAATCTCATGATGGAGGGAAGAAAGGGATAGCAGAAACAGGGAAGAAGACAAAATCAACTTTCCTATAACAATTATGAAAGAAAAAAGTAATTTCAATGGTTTCTAAAAGGATAACATCATAGAAACTGTGTATATTGTATTTCTTATTGATCAATAATATCTACAGAATGGCATTATTATGGAAAAACTGATCCAGACTTTATTTCTGATAAATTAAAAAGAAAAAGAAAAAAACAACATAAATTAAAAACTCAACAAACCAAAGTAAAAAGAAAGAAGTAAAACAAAAGACTATATAGAGAAGTCATTTCAAATAAGCATTAATTATCAAGATGGTTCCACATAATGTTTTAAGTGGGAACCATTAGTGTTGTAAGAGAACAATCGATCTTCCAAATCCTTTAGAAGGTATGAGTTTGCACCTAGGATAAAAGCGATTTTAAAAGGACCTAGCCATAGTTTCTGGAACTTTGAGTGTCCTCCTCTCTCAGCATGAGCTAATTCCCATAGTAATACTTTCTCATCAATCTTAAATTCAACAGCTTTTGCTCGTTTGTTAAAATACTTTTTCACAATTTGTTTCCTTCTCTTTATATTCTCTAAGGAAAAATTTCTTTATTCTTCCAGGGCTAACAGTGCATTTATCCTTTGGGGAACATTGGAAGAATTTAATTCTTCAATATGTAACATCAGTCGTAAGGAGAAAAGCTCTAGCTCAGCAGGCATAATAGCCTCTTGGCTATATGCAAGTTGAAAGGGATTACAACCTGTTCTTTCCTTGGTGGTTGTTCGATGTGCCTAGAGAGCGTAAGTGAGAAGTGTGTGCCACTGGCGAGGTTTATCTTCTATGATCCTCTTAATAATTCTAACAAGATTCTTGTTAGTGGACTCGACTTTCCCATTTCCTCGAGGGTAGTAATCATATGAAGTGAAATGTTTGACCCTTAATTTAACCATAAATTGAGTCAACTTAACATAAATGAAGGCTAGGCCATTGTTCATAATGATCTCTAGTGGAATACCAAATCTAGAAAAAATATTAGTTTCTAGGAAAGAAATTACCTGCTCATCATGTGCATTCTTAAGAGGGACAACCTCAGTCCACTTAGTAAAGTAATCTGTGGCTGTCAAAATAAAAATATTCCATGCGGAATACAGAGGATTTATAGGACCAATAAATTCTAGGCCCCATTTAGAAAAAGGGAAATCTGGGAGGACATGTTGTAAAGGCATGGAAAAAAGACATTCTTCCCCAACAATGTTTTGGCATTGATCACAAAATCTTGCGAATGTGTAGGAATCTCGAAATATCAAAGGCCAATAATAACCATTCCTAATGATTTTAAAGGTAGTAGCTTTAGCATAAAAATGGCAGCCAATGTGAATGACAAAAAATGATAATCCATGAATTTCCTGTAACAATTTATGTGCTTCTTCATCATTCACACATCGAAGTAATAAACCATCAACATACCTTCTAAACAAAAAGTCTCCTAATATGATATACCTGGAATATTTGAGGCAGAGTCTCCTTCTCTGGTGAGGATCCAAGTTATCTGGGCATTTTTTATGCTGCAAGTAATACACCAGATTTCTATACCGAGGATGTTCAGCTCGAGAAATAATTTGATTTTTAATATAGAATAGAGCTGAAAGAGGATTATCTTAATCATCAATTTCTTCACTTGGTTTAGGGTGTTGAGCTAAGTGAATGGATAAGTCTTGTCCCTTGATCATTTTTGAAGTCATGATGGTTAAATCATGCTCCTGAATTTTGGCAAGCCAATGTGCAAGTTTTCCTAAAAGATAAGTTTGTGAAAGAAGAAACTTGACAACAAGAAAAGGGACTCTTACCTACATATGTTTTCCTAGAATAAAGTGGAAAAAAAATTCTATAGCCTTAACAAGAGAAAAAGCATGATTTTCAATATAAGAGTACTTGATTTCATCATCTAATAAACTTTGGCTCATGTATGCTACAGGTTTTTCATTGTTTTGGTCATCATTTTGTAAGAGGATAGAAGAAATTGCTTCCTCAGTCGCATTAGTATATATGATAAAATCTTTCTTGAAATCTGGTTTCGCCAGAACCGGTGCGGAACTGATTGTTTTCTTAATCCTAAGGAAATTATTTTTGACGTCGCCTATCCGAGAAAAAGAACGATCTTGCTTCAAAATATTATGAATTGGTTTAACCATGACAACAAAATCAGGAACAAACCTATGGACAAAATTGATAATGCCCATGAAATCTTGGACTTCTTTATTGAAGGTGGGCACAGGAAGGTTTAGAATTGCAGTAATTATTTCGAGTTAAATGCTTATTCCTCAATCAGAAACAATATAACCAAGGAGCTTTCCCTTATTGACACTGAAAATAGACTTGGAAGGATTTAAGGAAATTCCAAATTTTCTGCAACGCATGAGAAGTTTTCTAAGATGACCAAAATGATCCAATCGATTCTTTGAATAGATAGTCAAATCGTCAAGATAAGCTTGGATAATTTTATCGATCAGATCATCAAAATCTATCTGCATATCTCTTTGAAAGGTGGCACCTGCATTAGACAAGCCAAAAGGCATATGTTCATAAGAAAATGTGCCCTAATGTGTAGTAAATTTGGTTTTATATCTATCAGTCCTCTTTACCTTGATTTGATTATAGCCAAAAAATACATCAAGTTAAGACATCATTTGTGACCCTGCAACTTGTTGTAAAATCATTTCCATATTAGGGAGAGGAAAATTATCTTGGACACTCGCTCCTTCAATGTGTGGAAATCAACGCATAATCTGATCTGACTAGTAGTCTTCTGAACCAGTACCATATTTGAAACCCATTTGGAATAATTAACTGGAAAGATTATACCAACTTTCAATAATTTTTCCAACTCTTTCCTAATAGTAGCTTCGAGTGCAGGGTTAATAGGTCTTTGTTTTTTCCTAACTAGTTTTACCCCTTCCTTTATAGGAATGGCATGTTTTATGAGAGCAGGATCAAAACCACGAAGATCCCCGTATGACCATGCAAAAACATCTTGAAATTCACGAAGCAGTTATGTGAATTTTTCCTTTTCTTCGTCAGAACATTGGGCACCTAGTTTAACAATCTTTGGAGATTCGGGTGTCCCAAGGTTCAAGGAAATGGTATCACCCACTTTCCTTTTCGACTCATATTCATTATGTATCTCTCTGTTACTTAAATCTCTCGATGAAAATGAACTTTCGAGAGTAAATCCTTTAGGAAATTTATTGTCTTCAATGGATATGATTTCCTTGGGATTAAATGGTTCATTTTGTATGAAAGCGAAAATTCCTTCATCACTCACGAATACCTACCATGATTCCACGTTATCAAGGATATGGGGATGATATAGAGATTGGAACATACAATCAGGTCATTGAGGTAAAATTTGTCGAGTAGGAGATGTTGCAAACACTGCTAACCTATCAGCCATTGAATCGAGTTCCCACTCAACATGAGTGATGTTAAATGATAAATGGTTTGAAATGAGCATCCAAGAAGCTTGGGTATAATGTTTAAACACCTTATTTCTAGGTGAATAAATCTTACGTTAAAGGTTCACAACAAGTTCAGAATCACCGAAGACTATAAGGTGGCCACAACCAAGGTTATATGCATTTTTTATGCCTAACAATAAGGCCTCAAACTCGGTGATGTTATTTGTGCAAGAAAATTCTAACCTATAAGAAAAATTGTGGATTTTACCTATAGGAGAATATAGAATAATTATGTCTCCATTACCTTCGTTTGAGCATGTGCCACATGCCATCGTCAAAATCAATTGGTTCAAGGATAGTGTCAACCTCATTAGCAAAGATAGAATATACTCCCAAATCTTCCTCAAGATAATTTACATTAGGTTGGGGAACACTCTCTATATATGGTGAAATTATTCCTTCCCTCAGGACTATAATGTTCTTTTTGTTCCTAGGGACCGACATATGTGTTCCATCAAGTGAAAGATATCCACCTATTAAGGCTTTCCAATCTCTTCCTAAAATAATTGAATAATTTCTTATCGGCATATCAATTACCTGGATACTGAGGGTTGTTCTTATTTTAGGACGTGCGCACAGAACTAATGTTACATCTTTGATTTCACCTATAGTCGATTGTTGCAGACTGTTATAAGAGAGTACGCTTCTAGAATTTTCATTAGTGCATGATAAGACAAGCTCTTCCATTATAATTTTTTACATTACATTTGGACCAGACCCGCCATCAATTAGGCAACAATGAGCTATTTTATCCATAATTTTTACAGAAATATAAAAAGGGGGATTTTTTACAAGTTTCCTAAAATTACACCTATTTTATTTACATTTGAATCCTTTGCTTTTGACTCTTCAAAAAGATTGCCTATGGTAGAAAATTTACCTTCCATAAAATTCTTGAGATTCTTTTGTTGTTCAGGGACGAAAACTATGTTCAAAAGAGTAGCATCATCCTTGATACTATCCAATTGGTTAAGGATGTTGTATTTACAATAGGGAAGAGGTGAAGGCATTCCTTGATTTTACGGAACTCTAACAACTTGTGTATCAGTGCTCTGAGAATACATGATTGGTGTGGAATAAATACGAGGAGGGTCATATTTTCCCTTGGCGGTGTAATATTTGTTCATGGTATTGAGTATCATAACATCCTCTGGTTCAACCCAATCTAGAACAATGATTGTGATATCATGCCTTTTGCCAAAGATCTTGTCTCTAGCATTATTCTTAATCTCTTAAGTACTTTCTTCATGATTTTATTCACAGAAGTTACACCAACTACGAGATATAATGGCATTTGGCTGAAAATTATTTTCATTAGTATTCCTAAAAGGCATTGAGGAATAATATGATGTGACAAGGGCGGGAAAAGAAACACCTCCCTTTCATTCGTAGGATATCATCCTATTGTTCATATCTTGCACGAGTCGTATGAGGGAATATATATTTGTTTGCTTGACCGAGTCCCCTTTAGGGAGACCAATTCTTTCGAGTTGTTCCTCATATTCTAGACAAGTATGAAGAGCGGAACCAAGTTTTTCAATAGACTTTTCTTTGATTCTATGATGATAAAGGGAAGGTAGCACATTATAATAATGCATGAAAGTGGCTTGGTTTTGGGGGCGAATTAATTCAGGGATTTGATTGTATAATTTGGTGAAGCGAAGGTTAAAAAGACTTAATGGTTTCACCATCTTTATAGGCAATGTTCTTGTATTCCCTTAACTACTCAATTGGACTCTTGGACTGTCCATAAGTGGACTTGAACCAATAAACCAACTCGTCCCAAGTGGAAAGAATTTTGGGAGGGAGGTCAAAAAAATCTGTCCTGACATTCCCTTCGAGAGAATTGACAAATAGACGCATGCAAGTTTCATTATCATTGGCCCCTATGTTATGATAAGCATTGGAAAATCCTACTAAGTGTTCATTTGTAGTCACGGTATTATTTCCCAAAAAGTTAGGTAAATGTTCCTTAAACTTCAGTAATGGGTGAGTAGTCAGTGCTAGATTCAAGGGAGAAGACGCGTGCCATGGACTGGTCATAGCATCTTCTTTGAACTAGAAAAGCCCATATTTATTTATCACTTTAGTAGGATTGGTAGTGGATTGAACATGGATCTGATAGTTGTATATACTACCAATTACTGACGAAGCAGAAGGTTGGGAGGAGGAGGCAACTCTGGTTCCACTACCACTACCCGCAGATGTCATGTTGAAAGTAATAGGTATAGGTTATGAAGGTGAACTAGAAGACTCAGACAAAGTTTTCCGTAGAGCAGTTTCTTGGGTTGACATGACGATTTTCCTTCCTCCTATTTCAAAAATAAGAGTGGTTTCAGGGTACAATCCTCTTCTTCTTCGAGAAATGTGAGGATTTGAGGAAATGAAAAGAAAAACCAAGGATTTAGGAAAAGAGAGGTTACTGTTGATTTATGGGTTTCCTTTTCCTAGCTTCCCAACATTCACAGATACTTATGTATCTTTCAACTACTTCCCAAGAGTGTTCAAGTTCAACACGAGTACGAACAGTTTCTAAAATAGTGTTGAATAAGGTCAAATAAATGCTAGTTTGATCGTTAAGACCATTTCCAATATTGGTTTGTCTTGTAACAAGTATTGTCATGGGAAAAAATCAATCAAGGAGTATTTAGACAAAACAAAAAAAATTGAAGATAATCGTGAATACAATCAACCAGAGAGATCTAGAAGATTTCCCGATATGGTCACCAAATAAATGTTGAGGAAAAGGTATAGAAAACCTTATTCAATCATTTTAAGATATTGTTGGGCTAAGACAAGATAGTTGGGAATGTTACTCGAGGTTTATAGCCTAAAAAAAATCGCTTAATCTACAAGTATTAAGTACAAAGGATCAAGGTTGGTTTTATGTGTTAAATATAGCAATGTAAAAGAAATAAACTTAAACAAAGCTACATGAATGTGTACATAAATTATACAAATACGTACATGGAGATAAAAGTAAAAGAATGAACTAGATCATTAAAACACATGTATGAGAATAAAACAGTAATCTAATTTTTCATTTAATTCATTATGAGTTACAAAACTGAGTTCTCTCTACAAACCCCTGCGAGGGTAGGGACCAAAATCAAATTTAGAATCCTTCAATGGGCACCATACAAAATGACTCTGACAATCAAGAACAAAACCGAAGCTAAAGATCTGGATCAACTTGCCATAAAATGATGTCACTTTACTCTGCAAGATATTCCTTATCAATCATGAAACTAAATTCATGCACAATACACAGATTGCCAAAGATAAATCATACAACTTTAAAACAAGTTGTTTAAATATGTGATTCAATTTTTGAATCATGATGCCTTCAATAAGAACCCGTTGTCATCAAGAGGATTAAGATTTCTAGTAAACTTAGAATGAATGAAAGTTGAAAGTATCTCACTAGTATAGAGAAAACCTTATGGTTGTAGTTCTCCTTCTATTCTCTCCCTTTGTCTCTTCATCTCATTGAAGTTTTATTCCTCCTCAGTAAGTTAGGGTAGTTCAACTACCTTTCTTAGTTAAGTAAAATTAACTAGTTTGAGGCAAATCAATAATAATAATATATAAATAAGGGTCTTAAATAATAACTAAATAGGTGGGACCCCTTATGACTCCCAATTATTTCTTTAAATAATCATCAAACATGAAATATAAAAATCAATCATAAGATTTCAAATATATCCTCCTTATAACTCCCATATTCAAAATTATGATCAAATATTTTAAATATCAGTAAAATATAATCTGATCATATCCAAAAAAATATTATATCCATGTTGTCCCAAAAAGAATTCCTAAATATATACTCGTTGTCCAAGACTTGGTCCAAGTAAAACTATTGTCTTCAACATATGAAACAACATTAATCATCATCAAAATCCATATTTACTATGAAAGGCATTAGGCCTCTTCACACTGTTGTCCCCTTTTGAATTTCCTATAGCAACCTTTGGTTGGTTAGAAACTTGAGGCGAAACTACGCTGATAATATGAGAACAATCATCCTTAAGATGAAAGTGGGAAGACACTGATTTAGAATATTATTTGGACGAGATGGAGTGAGTGGCTAGATAGCTTTTCCCTTTTCATGCACAGGCTTGAGTACATCTGTTTTTAATCTTTTACTGGCATGTGATGACTACACAGATGAGACTTCATGATCATCTTGGGAAGTTTTATTCTTTGGTGGTGGAGGGGGTAATGACAAAGAAGAAGTAGGCCAATCGTGATGATGAACAACAGGCTGGTAGAAAATATATTGCCAACCATAATTGGTGGGTGGTTCTAGACGCATTGATACATGAAGGGGGATTGGGATGCCAAAAAAAATTTGATGTGCTTGGAAGGGTGATCTTTCAGGTCGGGGATGGAGGATCCATTGGCCTACTAGGTTGAAGAATCCAACTTGGAAAATATGGTTCAATTCCTGGTTGTTAGCATCAAAATGTATGGAGAACCAAGGTCTTCTATGACCCCTCTTCCAATTTCCCCTGCCTCTATTACCTCTGTCATTACTGCATCTGCTGAAAAATATTATCCTGAACAAATGTTCCAATTAGTTATGAAAATCTCGAAAGTCCATGTATCAACCCTACCTAAATAAAATCAAAGGTTGGCTCTATTATTCTCAACAGAAGCGCATGCAATCAATCCATTCATCATAACACTCAAATCAATAATTAATTGTTATTGAATGGGGAATGACAATGTTTTTGGGAATATGAAGGGTTGATAATGAATGAAAAAGTGGTAGCATGGGCGGGGAACACCCACGGATATTGTTCAAGCAATATAAAAGCAACAATTCCATTCCAATTTAAACACCAAACACTCCCTTCTCCTTTTATTATTTATTTTGAAATGTCATTTACAATAACAAAACAGGGAATTAAAATGAATCTAGGAAGATAGTGGGCTTGTAAGGAGCGAAAAATGATATAATGAACGGGAAATGAAATGGATATTGTTCCATTAAATAAAATTTGTTCTTAAAATAATATACCCTTAATTTCCAAAAAGAACATTTTAAACTTTAGGAAATATCAAAATTAAAAACACAGTAACTTCCATATAAAATCCAAAGCAGAGCTTCAGTACTATCAAATTCAGCCAGTTAATTCCTATTATTTCTTCCTTCATGTTTGACCGAACAACAACACAACTTATATATAGATTGTTCATAATTCCAACTATCAACGATCACACATGGATCGTTTTAGAGAAGACATGAGGAGGTCGAGAAGAAGGACATGTCATCTAACTTAACCATTTACATCAACCGATTTCAATTTCTCCACAATGGACTAGGTTCAAGACCATTTATTCAATTAGTTGGTTTCTTTTCCCTTTTCTATAAAATTAAATGACTCGAGTCCAAAACAACTATAACCAATTTCAATTCATTGTAGAATTTTATTTTTTCATTTACAGATTTCTTTTCATATGATAGGTTATCAACAGAAGCATTCCATTAATTAAAATATAACACCCCCAGCAAGCAATGGAGTGCAATATAGGCCAACAAATACTCAACATACAAGGCTGGTATCAACTTCTAGTATTTGCTATGTAACAGGTTGGGTTCGAAACCCTGGTATTCTTTTCTTTTAATCACTATACAGTCTCCATAATGACTAGAACTCTCGCAAGTAATCAACCAATGAACCAAGCAATAAATCTCTATATTGTCGGGTAGAAATATAAGCATTTCAAAATACAAGTGCATTTTACAACAGTCACGACAAGGGAGAACAATGTCTGAACAACCAGGTGAGTTAGAAAACTTAGCAAGCACGTTTTGTAGCATGAAACAAAAAACCCCAATAACTTTACAACAAGGTTGGACACAGTCACTTATAAGGTGGTCACGAGATAAAACCCAATTATGCATTCATTCAAATTATGGAATGGCATATCAATAGGGCCACAAATTCTCTCATGAATGGAGCAGGAGGTAAGAATAACCACAAAAAGAACCCATAACCCGATTGTCTCTTCTATTTACCATAAAAACCCTCCAGAATTCTATGTCAGGACGTGGGTGAAAACAAAATAAATTTGCCATGAAATATCAACAGAAAGGAGCAATAATAACCATCATCCATCCTGGGCACAACCACCAAATAACTTCAACATGAAGGAGCATTAAACAAACCAACTTGCAACATTTGAACTTCCAACTAATTTCATTTGCACAGAAAACATACACATCCAAACACCATATCCTTCAGAATGCAATAACTTTGCATACAAATTCTAAGATCCAACACAGATATTCTATCCAGAGAGAGGCTAGAATTATGAATGGACGGGCGAGAGTGACCGTACCTGTGAGGAAAGCACCGAAAAGAACCAAATATCACCATTGTTCTCCAACAACTGAGCGAAACGGAGGAAAACTAACAAGAGCAACCAAATGTGTGACAAAGTTAGGGTGGTGAGCTCGAGGTGGGGGTAAGAACGACGTGCAATAAATGCATGTCGCTTCTCCACCTTTCCATTATTTTCCATCAACCATAGCTGGGGTAGAATACATTTAAACTCCATTAAGCACATTAATCAACCATACAAATCCAACATGTCACTTCCATTTTTCATATTGAAATGAAAACCCTCTTATTCATAGTTTTAATACCAGCATCAAATATATAATATTTCCCATATTTCTAACAAGTTCCACTTCACAAGGATTATTTGACCTCGAATAATTGCATAACCCATAACTATTGTCCACATAATATAACCAATACCATGAAGATAATATACCATGAATGAAACATGTTATAACCAAAGTGAGTGTGAGTTGAAATATAAATTTCAACCAAATGCCAAAGGAGATGTATAGCATTTATAACCCATTGCTTGTCACTTTCCTTTGACCTTTAAATTACCAGCCCTTATCGTCATTGATTGCATGCGAGAATTTGTATGAATTATTGTGTTTTCTCAACTATAATATGCTTCATAAAGTTGTCATGAGTGCAATTTAGAGAAGCATTTCTTTTTCACCATGATCTACAAGGGGGTCCCACCTTTCTAGTATATTATTAAGTATATGTGTATAAGTAAAGAGGCATTGCAACCCATTTGCAGGCAAGGGTATTATGTTGCGCTTTTGGGCATCAACAAAGTGTAACTCATGCATGGAGCTTCTTTCAAGGATGGACAAGAATAATTCTATATAATGAAGGTGGAGAAGAAAGTTTGATATCTTTTTCTTGGGAAATTAATGGAAAGGCTTGGAAGTTGTCATAGTTAGTTGATTGAGGGCTCGAGGACTCTTATTCATGGTGAATGAGAGGTTGGTTGGAAGGAGATTCATCCCCCACACTCTATTGTGGCATGTTGAATCAAATATTGTAGTGCATTGGTTAGACATTCATAACACTATAAGTAAGTTGATCCCTTTGTTAACTTTCTAATCTCGACACCTAGGTAAATTGTTTACTAGTGATTTCCTTGTTGTAAATAAAATTAGTATCTCACAAAACAAAAAACAATTGTTGGAATAATTAACTGAAACAAATAGTGGAAGCAATGTTGGAAACCAAATCTCATACAAAATACCCAAAGATATTATTCCCATCAACTAATATTATCATTCAAATAAATTCAAAGCTTACAAGGGCTCCCTTACTAGGAAAATGGTCCATTGAGAAATACATAAAACTTTAGACAACATCTGCGAGCCCTATCAACTCTTGCATCATTGTAAGACCCTAGAATTCCATGTTTTTTGAAGTGTGTGTGTCTTTCCTTAAGAAAACCCCCATATATGTTCTTGTCTCCACTAAAACCCACATACATGTGCACCCAGACTATATAGAAAACTTTGTATCGTGAGACCTTGTTGTCGTAGCTCCAATCTTCTGGAACTCTTTGCAGTAGCCCCTGCTCTCTCTTCTCCCTAACCTTTACTAATCTCTAGATGAAAATCCTTCTCCACCTATCTGAGATCTCCTTGAGAAAAAATCCTTATCTTCTCTTTGTGTCAAGTATATCTCACTCTTCCTTTAACCTAGCCTTGCTTTTATAATATTGAGTGATGACCTAACCCTAAACTCTAAAGTGATTAACGGTTGAGATTAAACTTCACCTCACTTGAGATCAATGGCTAAGATTTAATTCACTAATGCTATAACTTTACAATTTCATTAAATAAACTCAACTAATTAATAAAATCACTTTACTTTAAGAATTCCTTTAATTAAAGTAAATTACCAAGGTAGAAGGATTTGGAAAACTTCCACACATCTAGACACTTAGACTTGTGTTGATGTACCTGTCTGATGCTACAAACAT
Organism: Picea sitchensis; assembly: GCA_010110895.2. Classification (NCBI taxonomy): domain Eukaryota; kingdom Viridiplantae; phylum Streptophyta; class Pinopsida; order Pinales; family Pinaceae; genus Picea; species Picea sitchensis. Next base: position 673,776 of record SNQJ01S0001183.1, read on the forward strand.
CAACACTCCATCTTAGTGAGGAATGTATTTTTCACCACTCCAAGTTTGTCCATGAAGAACACAAGCTTCCCTTTAACCAAGGGTTCGATCAGAATGTTTGCAACCTACTCATATGTGGAAACATACTAAAGCTTGGCTTCCCCCTTCTAGATCTTGTCTCGAATGAAGTGATACTTGATCTCAATATGCTTGAACCTGTCATGAAATATCAGATTCTCAAAGAGTTTGATACAACTATGATTATCACAGTATATCACTATGGGCTCCAACTCCTGATCAAATAAACTTGTAAGCAATTTTCAAATCCAAATGGCTTCACAACTAACCATACTCATTGTCATATACTATTCCTCTACTAAAATGAGTGCTAAAAACTTCTACTTCATGTTGAACCATGTAATCATTGTTCATCCCATGATAAAGAAGTACCCTGAGGTGATCTTCCTGTATACTAAACTCCCTACCCAATCTGAGTCTGAATATCCCTACAACCTTACTCCATCACTTCCAAGATACCTCAACCCATACTCCATTGTACCTCTCAAGTACCTGAGCACATGCTTCATTGTTATCCAGTGCACTTGCCTCAGCTCCACCATGAATTGACTGAAGGTGTTCACAGAAAAACATATATTTGTCATGGTGTTGATCAAATACATCAAGGACCCTATTAGCTACCTATTTTTCCTGGGATCCACCAACTCAGAATATGAAGTAACAAACTTCTTTAGGTTTGTAGCCATTTATCTACAATACTCCATCCTAAATCTCTTCAAGATATATATTGTGTACTTCCCTTGACCAAGGAATATCTCTCCTAATATTTGTGATACCTCTAACCCCATGAAATAATGCATCAAGTCAATATCCTTAATATTGAACTCTATAGCCAAATCTACTCTGCACCTTGCTATAAGTTCCTCTACACCTGTGAGAAACATATCATCCATGTACAACACCAAGATAATTGGATATGTCTCAACAAGTATGATGTGCAAGTTAGAATCTACCTCACTCTTGGTAAATCCCATACTCTACAAGTATTTGTCAATCCTGGAATACCACACCCTAGGTTCCTGCTTGAGTATGTACAAGGATATCTTAAGATTGCACACATGAGACTCCCTCCCATGTACCTCAAATATCTGAGGTTTCTCTATATACACGTTTTCCTCAATGATCATGTTGAGGAAAGTTGTATTTACATCCATCTGGTGAATCATCCACCCCATAACTGAAGCAATAGAAATAATAGCTCAAATAAAATGATACCTAGATACTGGAGCAAATTTATCCTTGTAATCTACTCTCTTTGTATGAGAGAATACTATATCCACAAATCCCGCTTTGAACTTCTCAATGCTACCATTTGTAACATGCTCGATCTTGTAGAGCCACCTGGAACTCACAATTGACTTCCCCTCTGGTCTATAAACTATGTCCCAAACATGATTCATCATGATAGAGGTGTACTCCTCCACCATGGAATCCTTCCAAACCTATTTATCTATCACTTCCTACAAATTGGAAGGCTCAGCATCAATGATGCTACTCATAAGCGCCATATATTTCAAAAACTTCTTCGAAATTCTGCTCTCCTAACAGAACTGAAAGGGGATAACTCCTCCTCCCCACCTAAAGTCTAACTTCTTGAACTGGAATTTTTTGAGTGCTACTCATTCTTCGGAGCCTCCTGCTCCTCATCCTCTATTTCTATTGGTGACTCATGAGATTTCCTAGATGATAAGTTCTCCTCAAACTCGATATCTCTACTCACAATTTTCTTTTGTTGCATTGGTATGAAAATCATGTAAGTATTTGAGGTCCCTCTATACCCCACAAACATACCCTTCTGTCCTAAAGGCTCCAATTTCATCCTCTTCTCCATAGGCACATGGATGTAGATTTGAACACCAAAGATCCTAAAGTGCCCTATCTCTGGCTTTACTCCTGAGAATTCCTAATCTAGAGTCTTGTCTCCCAATATCCTATTAGGACTCATGTTTCATGCATATACTGGCATGTTACACTCCTCTTCCCAAAGAAACATAGGCAACTCCTAGTCATCTATCAGAGCCCTGGAAGAACTGATGATGGACCGATTCTTTCTCTCCCCAACCCCATTTTGTTGAGGGTTGTATGATAGTGTCAACCCTCTCTTGATGCCTACCTCATTGCATAAATCCATGAATTCATTAGAGGTGTACTCTCCCCCATTATCTGACCTCAAGACCTTGATCTTATTCCCTATCTGGTTCTCCACCTGAGCCTTGAACTCCTAAAACTAACTGAAGACCTCATCCTTGGTATTCATAAAGAATATCAAGGTTTTCTTGGAAAAGTCATCAATACATGTCAGACAATATGGCGATCCCTGCATTGATGCTACTAACAATGATCCACTCACATATGAGTGAATAATATCCAATATCCCCTTGGACCTAATCTCACTGCTTGGAAAAGCATCCTTGGCATTCTTTCCAAGTGCACATGCCCTGTTTCTTGACACTGAACTCTAGAAGACCTATAACAATCTCCCTAAAAAAATGACAATGCCCTATCATCTAGATGTCCCATCCTATTGTGAAATATATCACATAGGTTATCATTGTCATGTACCAAATATTGAACATACTTTCTTGTCAACCTGTATAAATTACTCTCTCTAACCCCATTGACCATTGTTGTGTATGGGATAGCTCCCTTTAAACAAGTGAATACCTTCCCTCTCTAAAAAGTAACGAAAAAAACCTTGTCCTCCATAACTCATACTAATAACAATTTTTCCTAAATCCTCGTACATAAAGCACATCATGGGCATTAAATAAACCTCTTGACTCAAGTTAGAATAAAATGGTCCCCTCACCCTTCATTGCATACTTGCATCATCACCAAGCTCCACATAGATCCCCGAGTCCTTCTTCATGAGACTGTTGAATAACTCTCATTCTTCTATCATATGATAAGATGCACCAATGTCTAAGTATCACACACTCTTGGTAGTTGTGTTGGTGGAAAGGGAAGAAACTAGAGAGAAATCCCTCTCAAAGTTTGCAGCAAACTCATCGAGTTGAGTTTCTGTAGATGTTGCTACCTGTTGTGATTTTCTTCCTTACTTCTTCTCTGGACACGAAGATGCATAATGTCCATTCTTATGACATGTAGAGTATTTTATTTTACTCAAGTCCTTCTTCTTCCCCGACTGTGAATTACCTCCATCATTGTTACCCCTCTTGTTGGGAACCTTTCCTTTTCCCTTCCTTGTCGTTATTGACAAGGGTCGGGTTCTCATCACTGCCTCCTTACTTGTTTCCTTTAGACTCCTCATGAGTCTCTTCTTGGATAAAATCGTCCCATAGCCTTCACCAATATGCAATATTTTCCCAATCTCAAACTCCCTTGAAAAATGGTTCCCAAGACTTTGAGAAACCATTCAATTCCACATTTACAAGTTCTGCATCATTCACTTGCTCCCCAATAGTTGCAAGTTTATCACGTACCTGAGTGATCCTTATGAAGTAGCTAGTAACATTTTCATATCTATACATTTTCATTGATTTGAGTTTATTTCTTAAGATCATATTCCTATTCAAGTTATCACTCTAGAATAAACCTACCAGGGCTTCAAACATCTCCTTGGTCATGTTTTTCTCATACAAGTGAGGAATCAATTGATTCTTTACTACATCCAATATTTCCCATTGGTATTTAATCTCATTCTTCTCGTGAACTTCCAAAGCTAGCATATCTTTCAATGGAGGAACTACTTTTTCAACAATTTCCCAAAGATCAAAGTCCTTCATAACCAAAGTAACTCTTTCTTTCCAAGATAGGAAGTTGGATGCTCCATCCAATCTATCTTCAACTCTCAGAATTGTTGTTGCAATCCCTTGGATCTGATAAATTGCTAAGGAAATAACATGTTGTCGCAATCCCTTAAATATGATAAACTACTGAGGAAATAACTTGTTGCTGAAACTTCCCTTGTACTGACCTGTATGATTCTGTACGCACCTATTATCACTACAACCCAGTATGTATGCACCATTTTCTACCGCAACCTATGTACATACATGCCTTTTATTGTTGCAACCCGAGTACAACTATGTACGACTATAAAAACAAGTTCTACCTCTATTGGATTGTTTCCATGAAATCCAACCCTTGATTTTTTATTGTTGGTTATAGATCTGTTGAGATCTCATTGCAGATCTGACAGATTTTTTGCTAACCGTTATGGATCTAAAATTTGGATTCCTCTCAGAGTGAGAGATTTGATACCATGTTATCTTTCTAATCCTTGAACCTAGGTAAATTGTTTACTAGTGATTTCCTTATTGTAAATCAAATTAGAAACTCAGAAAACAAAGTACACTTATTGGATTAATTAACTCAAACAAATAGTGGAAGCAATACTAGAAACAAAATCTCATACACAATACGCAAAGATATTTTTCCCATCAACTAATATTATCATTCAAATAACTTCAAAGCTTACAAGGGCTCCCTTATTGGTAAAATGGCCGAGTGAGAAATACATAAAACTTTAGACAACACTTGCAATCCCTAGAAACTCCTGCATCATTGTACATGTAGTGTCCCCACAATAATCCTCGTTTTAATCAATGCTTAATGTAGATATAATGTGTGGCCATGTCCAAGTGATGTATATGCGAATTGCTTTTCTAAATCTTTATAATAAAATGTGATGCCAACTGTTGGGGGACATGGAAAGAGATGGGGGTTGATTAATCCACAAGAGAGGGGGGGTCTAAGAGAATGTCTAAGATGGGTTTAAGGGGGAATTACCAATGTCTATTAATTCAACCCACTTCCTGGATTTTCTATTGGTATATTAACCTTCTATTTTGTTGTTGAGTGTTCCGAAAGCCAATCATTGAATGCATGTAAGAGGGTGGGTGTGAGAAGTCACATCCCAAATTTATTGGGAGCATGTGGTTTGAGTACAATAAGTTTGGGAGGTAATTTGTATGGGCAGGTACAATATTTTTAGACAAACAATTCTTTTGCATGAACAATAACAGAGAGAAGGGGAGAAAATCTTGGAGTTGGACCAACCATGGAGGTTGAAGTATGGAGCATCTTGGAGTGGTTTTGGAGAGTTTTGGAGTATAAGACTAAAGAGATAGGTTGTTAGGTCTGAAGAGTCAACTACTATGTGAGTTGCATTTCAACAAGTGATTGTTGCTATTATCCTGGTATTTTTTGTAGTAGTGAGATCCCTTGAGTTTCCCAATAGAGATATTGATGGTTACTTGTGCCAAAGAGACCATGATAAATGAATGGGGCACTCGGTGGATTGAGAGTGGTGAAGGGGTACATTCCTTGGGTTGGGCAAGTCGAGAGCAATAGAGCTGGTGGAAAATCAGGATAGTTGTAGGAGAGTATCAGTGGGTTGTGGGATTTTCTAAGTTGTGAATGGACAATGATATACAACCCTCTTTTTTTGGATTAGAGGCCTTGCATCTTAAGAAGAATAATATTTAGGGGAGAATTTCCATAGTTCAACCTTCCAAGATGGATATTCCTATAAGCACTCCCATAAAATTACAAAGGTGGGACAAATGTCATTCCATTTAGGTTTTTTTATACGCAAACATTCAACATCATATCCCCCCATTCCATCATGATATCCAATTAACAATAGATGAGGAGGTGTTGAAGTATACCACTCCAAAGTAAGAGGAATGTGTTAACAACCTCCACTTTGAAGATTAGAGAATTTAAAGATAGGTTCTAGTTTCACAAATCGAGGATCCAAGCCACCTCTAGCATAACTAGAAGTGAATAAGAAATTTATTGCACTTGGGACCGGAACCTCCCATACTTGCATTGACCTGTCTCCTACTAAGACGACTATAAACCCAAGATGATGTTAGGAATATGGTCATAGAGCAATAATAATAAAACAAATCAAAATAAGTTCGGCAAAGGCGACTGGATGGTAAAGTCGTTCTTGCAATGAAGGTCAGGTCTTGTGCTCAAACCCGAGCAAGAGTGTGGTCTAGTTGTGGAACAAAGATTAATTGGGCCAAGCCTGCTTACCTTTCGAACACTCGAACCAGGGGCACTCATAGAATTCAGAGGAATATTCTTCCAAAAAAAGATTTTTCCAAGAGCGGCTCTGGAGGAAAATTCAAACTAGGGTTTAACAGTCGTGGCTCTAGAGGAAAATTCAAACTAGGGTTTAACAGTCCCGGTCTCTGTAGCGGCCAACATGGTTACCAAAGGGGGAGGGAATGGAACCCCCTCATACAAACAAGTAGTTGTGGATAGAGGTAAAGGCCCATGAGGCATTGGTTTCAAAGAACCTATGACAGACACCTCGAGATCAGGATCAGAAAAGAATCAAGAGGGCAACCAAGAAAAAAGTGATCGGGTGGGGGAAGAAGCCAGAATCCCAAAATGATGCGCAAGAAACAAAGAACCCAGTGGGGTAGATGGGAACAACCCATGTAAACCTAAAACAACACTAATACCCAAGATTATACTGGAAGACCCCCAAATACAACTCTTCCAGGATCAGATGAAGACGCATGCACTGATCTGCAAATTCATGGGCCTGTGGCCCACAGAAAAAACATTGCGCAACTGGATAAAATACCATTGAAATCCAAGTGGAGAAGTGGAACTCCACCTGAGCTCAAAAGGATTCTTCACAACAATCTTTATGAACCTAGAGGAAAGGGATAAAGTCTTTGAGGGGGGGTCATATTTCCATGCTTCAGCGGGGATGTACATGCAACCATGGAAGGAAAACTTCTCCCCAGAGAAAGAAACCTTTAAACATATCCCAGTCTGGCTAAGGCTTTACTCCTTACTGCTAGACTACTGGTTGTCATCCACTTTTGAAGCCATAGGGAACAATCTCAGAAAATATGTCAAGACATCGAAAGCTACTCTAAAAGGTGGATATACATCCTACGTAGGGATCTCCATAGAGATGGATGTTTTGGAGGCGCTCCCAGAAGCCATAAGCCTGAAGTTTAGGGATGAGGAATGGATAGAAAGCATAGACTACGAGAAGATATCATTTTGATGCAGAAGATTTCATGAGCATGGACACCTACTACGGGAATTCCCTCTCAATAAAAAATAAGAAACGGAAAACACCAAGCCACAGCAGGATGAGGATGATTTTGTGAAGCCAAATCACAAAAGCAGGGGAAACAAAAGACAAGGCAAGGCACCAATAGCAAGCAACCCAGAAGTGTTGGTTGTGGAGCCTGATTATCTTCGTGATTTAGAGGTCTTTTACTTTCAGCCATGTTTATACCCCATGAATTATTTATACCCCAGAAGTATGTACACTCTTCCACGCGGGGGAGTGCAGAGGGGGGTACCCCCTCTGCGGGGTCCGGGGGGGCTATCCCCCTGGATGGGG
>SNQJ01S0001183.1:681190-713712 GCA_010110895.2 Picea sitchensis
TTTGGAGGTTCAGACACTTTTCTACAGGGATATGTTGATTCATATATGGCAGGTGATAAAGACAGCAGGAGGAGCACCACAGGGTATGTTTTTACTACAGGTGGAACAACAGTAAGTTGGATTTTGAAACTGCAAAAGGTTGTTGCACTTTCAACAACAGAGGCAGAGTATGTTGTTGGTACAGAGGCTAGTAAAGAGATGATTTGGTTACAAAGGTTTATGGAGGAATTGGGAAAGAAGCATGAGAACAACAGGTTGTACTGTGACAGTCAGAGTGTCATTCACCTTGCAAAGAACTCAGACTTCCATTTGAAGACTAAGCATATACAGTTGAGGTACCACTTCATATGATCCACCTTGGAAGATGGACAATTGAAGCTGGAAAAGGTACACACTAGCCAGAATCCTCCAGACATGTTAACAAAGGGAGTAACCAAGGAGAAACTAAGTTCTTGCTCAGTTTCAGTTGGTTTTCAAGAATGAAGATGAAGATGAGAAATTTTCCAGGTCCAAGAAGGTTCAGAGTCTAGCATATACAACAACGGTGGAGTTGTTGAGATCAGTCTCCAAGTGGGAGATTGTTGGTTGTGGAGCCTGATTATCTTCATGATTTAGAGGTATTTTACTTTCAGCCGTGTTTATACCCCATGAAGTATTTATACCCCATAAGTATGTACACTCTTCCACACGGGGGAGTGTAGAGGGGGTGTACCCCCTCTGTGGGGTCTAGGGGGGCTATCCCCCCGGCTGGGGAGTCTCGGGGCAAAGCCCCCGAAGAAAAAATTGCCTTGTAAAAGTATATTGTAATTTCATTGTAAATCTGGATCGTTCATTATAAGGTCGCAAATCTAACGATAGAGATTATGTTAGGGTTTTTTTCCCTAGAAGGAAACCCTCTTTTATGAGGGAAATGTATTGCAGCTATGTAGGTTGGCGAGTATTGTATTCTGAGAGAGGAGACTGTGAGAGAAAGAAGAGGAAGTTACATCAGGTTTTGCTGTAGGTTGTATCCCTTCATATTGTTGGATAATAATAAAGAAAGGACCTGGCAATTTCTCTGGTGGACGTAGCCCACATTGGGTGAACCACGTAAATCTTTGTCTCTCTTGTATTGTGTATCTTCTGTGTTTTATTTCCGCATTTGTTTTATTTTATTGCTCCGCGGTCCTATTTTTCTAACAAGAAGCCAATATTAGAACAGAAGGAAGAGGCAAGCCAAAACAAGGGGAAGAAGGAGGAAAGGAAAAGATGAAAGCTAAGGAAGCAAGTAAAAAAGAAACTCATGAGAACACAGAAATTCCAAGAAACAAGGGAGAACAGGGAGGTAGCGCAAGTCCTATGGAAGGAGGAAATGAAGATTCCAACACCCCAATGCAGGAAGAAGACAAATATTTGGAGATGAAACCAAGAGAGGTAGGAATAGAAGACCCAGATCTCAGAGACATTGTGGAAAGTGAAGGAATAGATCTATCGAACATGTTGGAGCAATGGAAGAGGCAGGGAGTGGATAATGTGTCAGTGGAGCAACTCAATCGCATTCAATATCTCTTCCTCCTAAGGGAGGAAGAGAAATCTGAGGTATCAAGTGCATATTTAAATGAATATTATAATGTGGAATATAAGAGGCCTAAACATCCCAAGAAAGCAAAGAATCCTTAAAAATAGACTGAGTAAGGAACAACCTGACCTATGTTTCATTCAAGAAATAAAATGCAATTTAGATAGAATGGAAACAATCGGTAAAAAATACTCGAGTAAGTACAAGATGTTGGTTGTCAAAATCCAACATATGGCAGGAAGGATCGTCACCTTGTGGAACCCGCAATCGGTGAACCTAATTGCAGTTGAGGCCACGAGAAACACACTTTCTGTTAACATGCAAATTATAGGGAACACAGTGGAAATTCTATGCACTAATGTGTATGGCCCCTAGGTGATGGAGGAAAAAAGGAGAATGCTCCTAGACATAGAGAATCTAAAGGATTGTACCCACAACTTCCATTGGATCCTGACAGGGGATTTCAACATCATCACCACAGTTGTTGAGAAAAAAGGGGGCACTAGGAGACTGGACAGAGATGCAGAATATTTCTCAGCTTTCATTGACACAATGGAGCTTGTGTACATCAGGACCAACAATGGATAGTTCACCTAGAACAACAAACAATTAGATCACCACCAAGTAGCTACAAGGCTAGACAGATTCTTACTGTCGGAATCCACAATTTTGCAGGGACTAACTTTAGACTGCAACATCCTCCGTTGGGGGGGATCAGACCACTGGGCAGTTCAACTGGAAGCCAATTTTCAAACCACACCGAAGAACAAACCATTTAGATTTGAGAAATTGTGATTGATCATCCCACCTTCAAGGAGAACATCAACCAATGGTGGTGGGAGGAACTACCAAACCAAGGGACAAGGATGTTCAAACTTTACAAAAAACTCAAGTACATCAAACAAAAACTCCAGGAGTGGAACAAGGAAGTCTTTGGGAACATAAACCAAGGCAAAAAAAGCATTGAGGATAGAATGAGGAAGCTATAGGAAATGTGCATCGAAGATGGATACACAGAGGATCAGAAAAAAGAAGAGATCCAAATGACCCAGGAATGGGAAGCAATATGCCAACAAGAAGAAACTTTGTGGCGCCAAAAGTCTAGAATAAGGTGGCTAAAGGAAGGGGAGAGGAATACCAAGTTTTTTCATAGAATGACTATTTCAAGAAGATCCCATAAAAAATCTTGAAGATTAGGGATCAGGATGGGATAGAAAGAGAATCCCACCAAGAAATTGAGAATACATTGGACAATCACTTTTAGGGGATATCCCAGGAACCCAACCAAGATAGATCTGAGGCCATACAAAAAATAATTCATCACATCCCCAAGTTGGTCAAAGAGGATCAAAATGTCGGCCTAATCAAACCCATCGCAAAGGAATAAATTGACCAAGTGGTCCAGGAGATGCCCAATAGAAAGGCCCCATGCCCAGATGGCTTCACAGTGGAATTCTTCAAATTCTGTTGGGAAGTGGTTAAGCATGACATTTACGAGGTGGTGGAGGACTCCAGGCAATCAACATCCATCTTTAAATATTTAAATGGCACAATGATCACTCCAATCCCGAAATAAAATGAAGCTAGGACCCCAGACCACTACAGGCCTATAGCTTTATGTAATGTAGTATACAAGATAATATCCAAAGTCATAGCCAATAGATTGAAGCCACTCCTTCCCACATTGATTTCACAGGAACAGGCAGGTTTTGTGGAAGGAAGACAAATCTTGGACAACATTATCCACGCCCATGAGATTATTCACACACTGAAAAACCAAAGGAGAGGGGGGATGATAATCCAACTTGATATGGAAAAGGCTTACGACAAAATAAGTTGACACTACATGGCTAAGACGTTGGAAGCTTTTGGGTTCGAACAACACTGGATCAACTGGATATTCACTCTAGTCTCAACGAAAATCTACTCGCTACTAATCAATGGAGCCCCAACCAAACCTTTATGTCCATCCAGAGGCATAAGGCAAGAGGATCCATTTTCCCCCTTCCTATTCATTCTAATGATGGAAGGGCTAAGCAGAAGCATAAAAAGTGCAACTACAGCTGGTGAAATAAAAGGCATCAAACCTTTTGAAAACTGTCCAACCTCCACACATCAACAGTTTGTTGACGATACCCTACTCCATGGACACCCACGTTAAAGGAAGAAAATCCTTTTAAAATAATCTTAGAAGACTTTGTGGAAGCCTCGGGGGTGGAAATCAACCACTCCAAATCCATGATATATTTCTTCAACACTAATCCATCTATTCAACAAAACTTGGCCGACATTCTGGGGTTTGAACATAAAACACTCCCAATGAAATACTTGGGAATCCCCCTAACGGACAGAGCCTACAAAAATTCTACATGGGAAGGAGTTATCAGCAAACTGTAGGAGAGGATAAAAAACTAGACATACAGAACCCTAAACCTGGCCAGAAGGATTATCCTCACCAAAACGGTTCTAGAAACAATTTTGGCGTATATGATGTCAGTGTTCCCAACTCCCAAAGGAACCCTTCAAAATACAAGAGCCATCCAATGAGACTTCCTATGGCGAGGTGTAGAGAATAAAAATAAATGGGCCCTGGTGGCCTTGGATAAGGTATGCAGACCAAAAAGCAAAGGCAGCCTAGGGTTACAAGACCCACAGGTAACCAACAAAGCCTACAGGGAAAAGCTCTGGTGGAGATGGGTAAAAGACAAGTCGGTGCCGTGGGAAAACCTATGGAAGGCCAAGTATGCCCCGAACACCAGCGACCAAGAGTGAATTCAGTTCATGGGAACAAGGGAGGGATCAACAATCTGGAATCTCTCCTGGCGAAATAAGAATTGGATCTACAAACACAACTTCTGGGAAGTCAGAAATGGCAGAACAACAAGGTTTTGGGAAGACACATGGAAACATGAACCTAGAATGGAAAATCTGGACAGGGAGGAGCTACAACAAGAAATGATTGGGCAAGGCAAAACAAAAATCCATCATTACTGGAAGCAAAGGGATGGCAGTGCTAGATGGAGGATCTGGGACAAACTTAATCGACAAAATAGAGCCCGGATTGAAACGATAACGAAAGAGGTGGAGGAGGAATTAGGGAAAATGAAAATTGGGATCTCGGGGGAAGAGGACCAATTGAGGTGGGGCAATAAAAACGAGGGTGAATTCAACTTAAAGGAAGCATGGTATTACATTGCGGGCCAGGACCAAGAAAATCCGGAGCAATAGTGGGAAAATACTTGGAAAATCCCCCAATGGCCAAAAATCAAAATGTTCAAATGGATAATTCTACATAAATGAATTCTAACTTGGGAGAACCTCATGAAAATGGGTTTCATAGATCCATCTCACTTCCATCTCTGTCAAGTCAAGGAAGAAACAACTAATCACCTCCTCAATGAATGCAGTTACACAACAAATATTTTGGATTGGGCGGCAGGAATCTTCCGCCAATCCAATAGGATTCAGGGGAACATCAACGCAACCATCAACAACTGGAATGAGGATTATAGAGAAAATGAAATGGTGAACCTTTGTTGGACTCTAACGTTGGGGATGATCATCTGGGCAATCTGGAAAGAACGAAACCGACACATATTTAGGAATGAAAGTATACCGGCAAAAAGGATAAATGAGGAAATTGTCTCTCAAATAAGAGAAAAGGTGCGGAGCCGCAATTGCAGTATGGAGAAATCGCAACTCATAGACCAAGACTCTCGTATCCTGGATTTTTTCCATCTAACAAAATGGAGCAACAACATACCTATAGGGCACAAACTGCAACTCCAGATAGGATCCCACAACTAGACTCCCCCTCTGTCAAGGTTCCTCAAACTGAATTTTGACGGGGTGGAAAAAGGAAATCCAGGAGTGGCAGGGGTAGGTGGAGTGATCAGAGACAGTGGTTCACAAGCAAGAAATGGTAGCGATCACATAGAGACAAAGGACGACCCGTCATAATCATACGAGCCTTAACAGGAAAATTGACAGAAGCGCTCACCATTGTGAGTAAACCAAGATTGAAAGGAAGAGATCGTAAAGGGGAAAGGTCAACAAGAAGAGGGAAAGCATAAATATACGCAATCAAAAGAAGCGCAACAGTAGGGATCATTACATAGACAAGGGTAGAGAAAGTGAGAATACCTCTGAATTTAGGAACAGGACGAGTAACTAGAACAGGAGCTGCGGCAGGAAAAGCGGGATGGTGCGACTAAATCAAATGCACAGGAAAAGGAACCCCCTGGGAAGGAAGTCCCAAACAGTTTGCGGCGGTTAACAGGAATGGAACAGGCAGCAAAAGATTTGAAGGGATCCTTCCAATCTATGGTTGTGCCAAAGGGGAAGGAAACCATCACCCGGTGGGAAAAAGGAATTAAATAACAAGCGTAAAGGTAAAGTGTGTGATGCATTGGTAAAGGCAGCGAAATGGGTAACTAATATAGGGGACACACAACCCAGGGAAACCCTCTACCACAAAATGATGGATATGGCATGGCTAACTAAGATGATGATCAGGAAAGTGATTTCAGAAAGGGAAGAAGCCAGGCAAGAGGATAATAGGGAAAACAAGACAATGTTGGATGAGATCCTCCATCGCATAAACAATATGGAAACTATTGTCAAACTGTTAGTAGAGGTAGAGAAGGACCAGAAAGGCAAGCTGGAGCGGTTGGAAGCCCAGTTCCACCTCTACCTACGCTATGTCCACCACATGGACATCACGCCTGTTGATGGACACGGTGTGCCAGTTGAAATCAGGAAGACTTGCATGACATCTCAGAAGGAAGATAACAAGAGCCAGGTGGATGGTGGGAAGGATCACCCCCAAGTGCAAAAACACTTCATAGTTTCGGCTTAAAGATTTGGTAGTCTATAGGTAGTAATTCCAGGCTTTTTCAGGTTAGCTCAAATATCCTTCATGCTCTGGTTTAGGGGGATGTTTTAGTCTCTGCTTTTATGTATGTGTTTTTTTCTCAAACTAAACATGGAAGGTCTGGTATGGTTTCCCTTGGTGGCAGAGCAGGACCATCCCTCATTATTATCAACTTGCGCAGCTAGGGACCCCCTGGTGTAGTTTCCTTCTAGGAATACTAGGATCCCCACTTTTTGTATCATAATTGTTATAGTAATATAGATTCCTACTCAGAGATGAAATGATTTTTTTCAAAGGCACAATTGAGAAGAGAAGTTAGGGTTTGGAGCAACAACAAGCTAGGGTTTGACAGTCATAGACACAGCAGAGCACAGCATGGTTACCAAAGGGGGCGGTAATGGAACTCCCTCATACAAGCAGGTAGTGGTGGACAGGGGAAAAGTCCCACAAGGTGTAGGTTTCAAGGAACTAGCTACAAGCACCTCTGGATCAGGATCGGAAAAGAATCAAGAAAGCAACCAGGAAAAAAGGGATCGCATGGGGGAAGAAGCCAGAGAAACCCAGAATGATGCGCAAGAACTAGCGAACCCCAATGGGGTAGAAGGGCGCAACCTATGTAAACCTAAAACAACACTGATACCCAAGGTGATACTAAAAGATCCACAAACGCGACTCTTCTGGGACTAGATGAAGACACATGCACTAATTTGCAAGTTCATGGGTTTGTGGCCCACAGAAAGAACATTGGGCAACTAGATAAAATATCAATGGAATCAAAGCAGGGAAGTGGAACTCCACCTAGGTTCAAAAGGATTCTTCATAGCAATATTCATGAAGTTGGAGGACAGGGATAAATTCTTTGAGGGGGGACCATACTTTCATACCTCAGCAGGAATGTACATGCGGCCATGGAACGAAAACTTCTACCCAGAGAAAGAAACCTTCAAGAATGTACCTGTATGGTTGAGGCTTTAATCTCTCTCTCTAGACTATTGGCTACCCTCCACCTTTGAAGAAATTAGGAAAAAACTTGGAAAATACGTGAAGACATCAGAAGCAACCCTAAAAGGGAGATATACCTCCTATCCAAGGATCTGCATAACGATGGATTTTTTGGGGGCACTCCCATAAGCCATAAGCCTGTAATTCAGGGATGAGGAATGGATACAAAGCATTGACTACGAGAAGATACCATTCATATGAAAAATATGCCATGAACATGGACACCTATTTAGAGAATGTCCTCTCAATAAAAAACAAGAAGTGAAAAACACCAAAATATAGCAGGATGAGGATGGGTTTATCAAGTCGAACCACAGAAACAAAGAAAACAAGAAACCAAGTAAAGCCCCAACAGGAAGCAATCCGAAATCCATGACTAGAATAGAAGGGCGAGACAAAACCAACAAAGGGGAAGGAGGAAAGGAAAATGCAAAAGCTAAAGAAGCTGAGGAGCAAGCCATAAATGAGAACACAAATAGTCCAAGCAATAAGATGGAACAGGGTGGTAGCGCAACTCCTATGGATGGAGAAACCAGAGATGCCAACACCCCCATGTAGGAGGTAGACGGAGATGCAGAAATGACACCAAGCGAGGTAGGTATGGAAGATCCCGATCTCAGAGATATTTGGAAAGGGAAGGAATAGATCTCCTGAACATACTGCAGCAATGGAAAAGGTAGGGCATAGACAATGTACCAGCAAAGCAACTAGATCGTGTCCAATACCTATTCCTCTTAAGGGAGGAAGCAAAATCTAGAGGGATCAAGTGCACGCACGGGGAGATAAGACACTTAGGAATCAAAGAAAGTGAGGCACAACCACATCTCTCACCCAAGTAGACGAGAAGGGAAAAGGAAGGAAATCAAGCAGCATAGCCCTACAAGAAGTAGGAGCCTTGTTGATAAACTCAGGTAAGATCAAAAATATCTTTCCCAACTCCCCCCCCAAATGTTTAAATGAATATTATAACATGGAATATTAGAGGCCTAAACATCCCATGAAAGCAAAGAATCCTTAAAAACGGACTAAGGAAGGAAAAATCGGACCTCTGTTTGATCCAAGAGACAAAATGCACTATAGACAGAATGGAAACAATCAACAAAAAACAATGGAGCAAGTACAATATGTTGGATGTCAAAGGACAACAGATGGCAGGAGGTATTATCACTTTGTGGAACCCACAAGTGATGAATCTACTACCAATCGAAGCCACCAAGCACACACTTTCGATTAACATGCAAATCATAGGTAACATGGAGGTGATTCTATGCACTGATGTGTATGGTCCCCATATGTTGGAAGAAAAGAGAAGAATGCTCCTAGACCTAGAAAACCTAAAAGTTCGTTCCAACAACCCCCACTAGATCCTGGCAGGGGACTTCAACATCATCAGGACATTGCAGAGAAAAAAGGAGGCACCAGGAGATTAGATAGAGATGCAGGAGACTTTTCATCTTTCATTGACACAGTGGAGATGGTGGACATCAAAACCAGTAATGGCCAATTCCCATGGAACAACAAATGGATAAATCAACATCAAATAGCGGCAAGGCTAGATAGATTCTTGGTGTCGGAGTCCATCATTCTATAGGGTTTAACTTTAGACTGCAACATCTTTCCCTGGGGGGGTTTAGATCACTGGCTAGTCCAATTGGAAGCAAACTTCCAAACCACACCAAAGAATAGACCTTTCAGATTCGATAAATTTTGGATCAAACATCCCACCTTCAAGGAGAACATCAGCCAATGGTGGTGGGAGAAACAATGGAAGAAAGGGAAAAGGATGTTCAAACTTTATAACAAACTCAAGTACATCAATCATAAACTCAAGGAGTGGAACAAGGAAATCTTTGGAAACATAAACCAAGAAAAAATATATATATTGAAGACAGAATGAGGAAGCTCCAGGAAATATGCATAGATGAGGGCTATACAGAGGATCGAAAAAAGGAAGAGATCCAAATGACCCAGTAATGGGAAGCAATATGCTAGCAAGAAGAGACTCTATGGTGAAAAAAGTCCAGAATCAGGTGGCTAAAGGAAGGAGAGTGGAATACCAAGTTTTTTCATAGAACAACCATTGCTAGAAGAACCCACAACAAAATCCTGAAAATTTGGGATTAGGATCGGATCGAGAGAGAGTCCCATGAGGAGATTAAAAATATATTGGTAAATCACTTCCATGGGATAGCCCACGAACCCAACCAAGACCGAATGAAGGCCATACAAAGGATAACTTAGTACATCCCTAGGCTAGTTACCGAGGAACAAAATATCAACCCAAAAAAACCCATCACTAAGGAGGAAATTGACCAAGTGGTCCAAGAGATGCCCAACGGAAAGGCCCCGGGTCCAGATGGTTTCACAATGGAATTTTTCAAATCTTGTTGGGAAGTGGTCAAACATGATGTTTATGGGATGGTGGAAGGCTCCAGACGTTCGACCTCCATTCTGAAAGCACTAAATTCCACAATGATTACTCTAATCCCCAAAGAAAATGAAGCAAGGACCCTAGACCGCTACAGACCCATAGATTTATGCAATGTGGTTTACAAGATAATCTCCAAAGTCATATCCAATAGACTAAAACCTCTCCTACCCACAATGATTTCACAGGAACAAGCGGGTTTTGTAGAAGGGTGACAAATTTTGGACAAAATCATCCAAGCCCATGAGCTAATACACACACTGAAAATCTAGAGGAGAGGGGGGATGATAATCCAACTTGACCTAGCAAAGGCCTATGACAAAATTAGCTAGCACTATATGGTCAAGACTCTAGAAGCTTTTGGCTTCGTGCAACACTGGATCAATTGGATTGTCAGCCTAGTCTCAACAACAAGTTAGTCGCTTTTAATCAATGGAGCCCTAACCAAACACTTCTGGCCTTCAAGAGGTATCAGAAAATGAGACCAGCTATCACCTTTCCTTTTCATTTTGATGATGGTAGGACTCAGTAGAAGCATAAAAAGCGCAACTACAATAGGAGAAACAAAAGGCATCAAACCTTTCGAAAACTACCCTACCTCCACGCACCAATAGTTCATTGATGACACCTTACTCCATGGAACACCCACAGTCAAGGAAGCAAAAGCCTATAAAAGAATATTAGAAGAGTTTGGGGAAGCCTCATGAGCGGAGATCAATCACTCCAAATCCATGATCTATTTCTTCAATACCAACCAAGCAATTCAAAGAAACCTGGCAAACATTTTGGGGTTTGAACACAAAATGTTGCCAATGAAATACTTGGGAATCCCCCTGACGGACAGAGCATGCAAAATGGAAACATGGGAAGGAGTGATCAACAAACTACAGGAGAGGGTGAAAAACTGGACCTACATATCCCTCAACCTAGCGGGGAGACTTATCCTGACCAAAGTGGTTCTACAATCAATTCCGACCTATGTGGTGTCAGTGTTTCCCACTCCCAAAGAAATACTCCAAAAAATAAGAGCCATCCAAAGGGAATTCCTATGGCGAGGAGCGGAAAGTAAGAAAAAATGGGCCCTGGTGGCCTAGGAGAAATTTTGCAAACCAAAATGCAAAGGAGGCCTGGGGTTACAAGACCCACAAGTAACCAATGAAGCCTATGGGGCGAAACTCTAGTGGAGATGGGTCAAAGAAAAATCATCACTGTGGGAAACCCTCTGGAAATCCAAGTATGCCCCGGACATCAACAACCAGGATCAAATTCATTTTATGGGCACAAGGGATGGATCATCCATCTGGAATCTAGCTAGGTGTAACAAAACCTGGATCCAGAAACACAGCTTCTGGGAAGTGAGGAATCGTAAAACAACCAAATTCTAGGAGGACGCGTGGAAACAAGAACCCAGAATGGAAAATCCAGAATGGGAGGAACTCCAACAGGAAATGACCGCGCAAGGAAAAATAAAAATCCATCACTATTGGAAACAAAAAAATGACCGCGACAAATGGAGGATCTGGGACAAACTCAATCCACAAAACAAAGATCGGATCGCAACAATAACGAAAGAGGTGGAGGAGGAATTGGGGAAAAGGAAAATTGTAGTCTCAAAAGAAGAGGACCAATTAAGATGGGATAGGAAAAATGGTGGGGAATTAAACTTAAAACAAGCTCGGAATTACATCGTGGACCAGGACCAAGAAGATCTGACGCAACAGTGGGGTAATATTTGGGGCAGCCCCCAGTGGCCAAAAATCAAAATTTTCAAATGGCTTGTACTTCACAACCGAATTCTAACCTGGGAAAACCTAAGGAAAAGGAGTTTCATAGGCCCATCATGATGCCACCTCTATCAAGCTAAGGAAGAAACAGTGAATCACCTCCTTGGTGAATGTAATTACATGGCAGAGATATGGGTTTGGGCGGCAGGCATCTTTCACCATTCCAATAGGATTCGAGGTTACATTAGTGCAACCATCACTAAATAGAATGAGAGTTACAGTGAAAATGAAATGGTGAACCTCTGATGGAATATCATGTCAGGTATGATCATATGGGCAATATGGAAAGAAAGGAACCAGTACATCTTCAGGAATGAAAGCCTTCTAGAAGGGAAACTCAAGGAAGCAATAATCTCACAAATACGAGATACGGTGCAGAGCGACAACTGCCAGACTGGAAAAGCGCAACTCATAGGCCAGGACTCCTGCATCCTGGAATATTTTTACCTAAAAGACGGGTGCAACAACACATAGGTAGGGTGGCCACTGCAACTCCAATTAGGAGAGCGCAACTAGACACCACCTCCTGTAGGGTTCCTCAAGTTAATTTTTGATGGGGCGGCAAAAGGAAACCCAGGAATGATAGGGATGGGAGGGGTGATCAGAGATAGTGGTGGTAACATAATTCGGCTATGTCGGCCCTTGACCAATTTTTTAAGAGTACTTGGTCATACTTGACCACTTTTGGGACTGTGACATCTTGCCAAGGAAGGAGCGCAACGCAAAGCATAAAATAAGGAAGAAAGACCTATTTTGGGGTCCATTTTAGGGTTTTGGGTTGATGTAACGGGAAAGGGATGTCGGCCCGTGGGTTTACCCATGTTTGGGCCCATTTTGTAATCTATAAATAGGCAATGTAGATAGTAAGATAGAAGGAGATATTAATGTAGTACATCTATGTGATGTATGAATGAAAGCTTAGTGCTAGTAATTGGATCTGTGTGACCAAATGTATCTTAGAGTGCTCTGTGCATGAGATCAGAGAGCTAAGTGTAGGTTGTTATAGTCTGAAGAGCAAGGAAGAAGGATCTAGCGAGTTGCGTTGATCTTTTGTCCTGTGCAAAGTAAGGGTCATTAGAGCTCTATGTTGTAACTGCTTTATCGTGATAATATAAAGAAGACTTTGTGGATGTAGCCCCGGGGTGGGGGTGAACCATGGTAACTGTGTGTATAGTGCTTTGTGCTTCGCTCTTATGTATTTATCTCTTTCTTAGCTAAGTGCTTGATGTGATTAAGTAGATCTAGTTATGCTCTATGTTGTTGATGAAGGAATGAACATTAGATCTGACATATGAGATGCTTAGTGCTTGATCTTTTGAATCTAACCTATATTTATGTGGATAAGTATTGAATCATTCTTAGTATAAGTATTCAGTGCTATTCTTTGTGCCTTTTGTGAAGTATATTAATGAATGTATGCTAAGGAATAACTGATGGTAAGTGCAATGTAAGAAAGATAATCATAGATCTGTGTCCCATCTAAGGTTGCAGACACCCGAGTCTTGCAACCACCCCTACCTCTACCTCGGGTGAGACTTCATCTACTTCGCAAGTGTTGCCAAAAGGATCAGTACTTAGGGCTTTATTGGTGCGCTCTTGAGCGTTGAACCTTGGGTCTGCCCCTGTGCCAACAAATGGTTTCATTGTCGGGACCTGGAACTATGATTGCTAGGAACTGAGGAAGAAGAAGCTTTGCATGAAATAAGCTCTGTGTGTAGATCTATTGCTCTAGTGCGCAGTGTTCTATTTGACATGTGAAGCTTTGTGCCAATAAAAGAGATCAGATTTGAAGAAAGAGAGGTCAGATCTAAAGAAAAGAAGTTAGATTTGTGAAGAAAAAGGTAAGATTTGTAAGCTCTATGCCTTCATAAAGGTAAGAATAGTTAAAAGTCTTAGATTTGGAAGCTCTGTGCTCTGCAAAAGTAAGATAAGTGAAATTTTTTGTTTCTAAAGCATGGATTTAGGTATGTTTGATAGATTCTATCCTAGCTTCAAAACTAGGGCATTAGTAGATCAACGAAAGTTTGATATGAATAGATCTGATAAGTATAGTGATAGATATGTTATACCTATGCATCGAAAGAATGTCTGGACTAACAAGTGGATGCAGGATCCTAGAAAAAAAAATTGCAGGCTAGCCACCATGATCCTAGTGCGCAGTACATAAGGATTTGGGGAACATCTAAACGGACGAGAAGATTAACCCTCTGTTATAGTTGTAGACAATCGGGACATCTTGCTAAAGAATGCCCTGGGAGAAGACCTAGTTGCCTCTGTTGTAAGGCTATGGACCATGAAGTATTGGATTGCCCTAGAATGATTGCTAGGCTTGAGAATATGAATATGGAACAAGCAAACCTTGAGGGAGATCAAGAGACCAAGATTATAGCAGAAACCTATAAAGAATCAGAAAAGATATTGCTACAAATGAAAGATACCTTGAATGACCACTGACATGTTAGGATATCAGAGATCTTCAAAGAAAAGGAGAAAATCGAAGCAAGAATAGGGGACTTTGACATTGACCGTACTCTTGATCAAGAAGTGCAAGTGAACATTATGCCATAAAGAACTTGGGAAGCTATAGCAAAGCCTTACATGATCCCTTCCCTAAGAGGAACAAGTTTCTTTAGAGGAAAGCTAGTAAACCTATGTGGAAGGCTCGCCCGGATACCTATGATTGTCAATGGAAATTCGACATAGGAAGACTTCGAGATCATTAAATTTGTTGAAGATAGCACCCTGTTTACCATGCTTATAGGAAAACCCTGGATTGATAGAGAACGGGCTAGACGAAGAGAAGAAGAGAAAGTTTTGGAACAGAAGAAGCAAGAGTTAAAATACTTTCTAACCAGAAGGATCGTGCACTTGATTGAAGAAAAGAAGAGCATATCGCAAATATTTAATATTAGTACCCCCGATGTTGAAGCTAAGAGAACACTTGAGGATCCGCAGAAGATCGAGTTACCTATTTTTGATACAGAAGAAGTATTATCAAGGAACCCTAAGAAATATTTTCCACAGTGCAAAGTAACTAAGACCACATAAGATAAACATCAGAATGGTAAAATCATTACTGAGACGAAACTCACTGGAAGAAGGCTAGGAAGTTAAGAAAGAAAAGGGATAATACTGTAAGGTTACAAGAGGTTCTAGAGGACACTTCGCAGCAAGAAGAATTGCAGAATTGGATCTTCGCCGAGATATCAGAGCAACGACATAGAATACTTCGCCATGACGAAGCAGTATATCCGTTGGAACTGATATACCTGTTGGATCGCCGCTCCGAACAGATCAAAAAGTAGTTATGGGTTACCACTAGACCGTTGGATAGCACTAGAACGGATAGAACAAAGTTAATGAAGGCCCCATGTCCATTGCAAGCAGACCGTTGTTGAGATTGCCTACTTAACCTGTCATGCCACGCACCGAGAATACTTTTTGCTAACTAAGAATATGAGCGTGAACCCTGAGATTTACTTACCCTAAGATCATTTCCTTACTATTCGCTATCATCTCTAAATTCCTTTTGCACCCGAGCCAGCTGACCCAAGTTTGTATGTTGAACAAGCTCAGTGCTGCTGAGAAAATTGTTGAAGAAGTTCTAATTGATTTAATGGCTGAGAGAGTCATGTCAGAACACAAAATGTCTACAAGTTTACAGGCATCATCCTTAGGCATACTACCGGCTTCCCCCTCCACTGCTCGAGCAGGACCATCCCGACCACCTTTGGAAAGACGATCTAAGCTCGGAAACGACTTCGCCACTATGAAGATGATCCCAAGCATATTGCCTAAATATATCCCACCACTAAGCGGACCAGTGAACCGAGACTCTGTACCCATATACTTAGACTATGTTGTAGTCACTACATACCTCCAAAAAGGGGTGCACACAGTTCATGTTGACTAGGAGAAGCTCACCACGCTGAAATTCAGTGATTTTAACCTTGGAAATCGCAAGGTATATAGTATGCTAGCCCCACACAAGTATTTGACTATTACAAAAGGAAAGAACCCCAAGATTGTACCGCAGCAATGGACCCATAACCTTGCGCAGTCAACCCTCCTCAACGTAATGAAGATTCCACATTTCAGGAGGCATCAGGAAGTAAATGCCTGTGTTCGACTATTGTTGTCCTGCTATCACAGAGGATACCTATGGTTGGATCGGTGCATCACCGTGGATCCAATTTTGATCAATCGGATCACTGGGCTAAGCATGCAGGGCCCTGACCCACATGACTTTTACCCTAGAAAGACCGCAGATTGTCCTCTAGCTCAATGAATAAAAGACACATATGGCGATCTGGAGAAAGGCACACAAGGTTACAAGGTAGCCTCCATTGAGAATGCAGCAGTACGCTTTGGTTGCTAGCTGATCCCAGGCAAGTTAGTCTGAAAAAACAGACCTACACAGGTGATCGGATTTGTAGTTGACCTTGTAGGGAAGTGCGCAGAGGGACTACAAATGAATTGGGTGAAATACCTTATAAATCAGCTAGAGCTTGACTTTATACAAGCGCAGGACCAAGGGTATGAGTTCCACTTTATATGGTTGCTCATAATCATCACCTTCATCACATGGGAACTACCCGAGGGAGTCACATTTTCGGAGATCGAACCCTTCGAACCCCTGGCCGTGAAGTTTTGTACGCTATGGTACTTCAGCGACATGAACAAACAGTGGCAGTCAAATGTTGTGTTCCATATGTACTGCACTTAGTTGAGGAATTCCATTCAGTATACATCGTGCATTACACCCAACACTCTTCATAGGTTTTGACCTTTGATGAAATTCAGCGTAGATCGTCACTTCACCTACATCACAACGCACGCAGACGAGCACAAACAACAACTCCAGTCATATTACAATCTGACAGAAGATGACCTAGAAGAGATTACCAAGTAATGGTCAGCAGACCCCGCAGAGATGTCCGACGTAGATAGCCCTGAAGCTATGTCGGATACACCAGGACCGCGCAAGACTAAGAAGGAGGTGGAAGTTCAAGATATCCACAGCACATCCACGAAGACTTCTTCGATCTCACCTACGAAGGGAGGTGATGATGAAGAACTAGGGGGCACATAAGTTGAATAGAGCAAAGGTGAGGATACCCCACCTAGGGAAGAGGTAGATCCCTCCAAGAAAAGGAAGATTACCCCACCAAGGCCCTCATCCAGAAATAAAACTAAGTCCACCCAGACCATGATTAAGACTACGCTTACCCCAGATGATTTTGACTTCTTAATTGCCGCGCTGAATGATGTTTCATTAGATCTCGCGGAAAAGAAAGAAGCAAAGTAGGAGGAGTTATTCCACCGGATCACGGGTGAATTCAAAGAAGCGCAACAGGCACTTCATTCTAGCCAAGTAGTTTCTATGGCACCGTTAACAATGGAAATATCAGGAACAGGTGATGAGCCCACACAGTTAGGCCATATTGCCGAGAAAGTTGAATCTCCCCTTCGACGAGCTCAAGAAGACATAGTGAAAGCCACCCAGGCTTTGGCGCAAGCACAAAGCGCACATGAAGAGAAACGGAGAAAGGAAGAACATGAGCAACTTGACTTACAAGCGAAATAGAAGGAGGAAAAAGACCAGTTGCTAGCAGAGCAACTTGAAACACAAGAAAGAGTTCACAAGGCACTGCGCTCTGTGACGATCATAGAAGTGAATATGGAAGATCGTCTGCCATAGTAGGTGACCCAACTGGAAGAAGTAATCCAGCAACTTCAACAGCGCATCACGGATCTGGAGCTCTGCACCATGCCTTAGACACCCCAAGAGATAATAGATCTAAGAGAGGCCATTGCTCGAAGCACAGTTGACCAATTAAAAACTTTGGCTTCAGAATGTAGGCAACTAAGCACCAAAATCTCCCAGACCTATGAAACCCTCGCAGAGAATCCAGAATTACAAACATTGGAGGCACAGATCCACGAAGCAAAGCAGCATGCAAATGTGCTACAAGTGCAGCTGAAGTCCATGACCCCAGTTGGAAGAATGAAGAGGTTCACAGAGAAATGAACAGCCCAACAACGAGTACACACGCTGCAAAGTAAAGTAATGGACATATCTCAATGACTACAACCACTCCAAGAGAAGGCATGCCAACTATTCGTCGAACTTGAAATCTAGGGAGTTGAACTCGAACAGGGTGTCATCACTACAGAACAACGCCTGGAAGGACCGCTCAATGACACAGTAATCCAGGAATTTACTGAACAAGAGGTTGTTGCATTGCAATAGGTTAAAGTCACTCGAGCCAAGCTCGAGGCGTTCGAAGCGGAATTGGTCAAACCTGAGTGACTTGGGATGAGTCACAGGTGAGTGTTGGGGGCCTGTTGGCCCTTGACCAAGTTTTGAAGAGTACTTGGTCATACTTGACCACTTTTTGGATCGTGACAGCTTGCCAAGGAAGGAGCACAACGCGAAGCATAAAATAAGGAAGCAAGACCTATTTTGGGGTCCATTTTAGGGTTTTGGGTTGGAAAGGGATGTCGCCCCATGGGTTTACCCATGTTTAGGCCCATTTTGTAATCTATAAATAGGCAATGTAGATAGTAATATAGAAGGAGATAGTAATGTAGTACATCTATGTGATGTATGAATGAAAGCTTAGTGCTATTAATTGGATCTGTGTGACCGGATGTATCTTAGAGTGCTATGTGCATGAGATCATAGAGCTAAGTGCAGGTTGTTATAGTCTGAAGAGCAAGGAAGAAGGATCTAGCGAGCTGCGCCGATCTTCTGTCCTGTGCAAAGTAAGGGTCATTAGAGCTCTGTGTTGTAACTGCTTGACCGTGATAATATAAAGAAGACTTTGTGGACGTAGCCCCAGGGTGGGGGTGAACCATGGTAATTGTGTGTATAGTTCTTTGTGCTTCACTCTTATGTATTTATATCTTTCTTGGCTAAGTGCTTGATGTGATTAAGTAGATCTATTTATGCTCTGTGTTGTTGATAAATGAATGAAAATTAGATATGACATATGAGATGATTAGTGCTTGATATGTTGAATCTAACCTATATTTCTATGGATAGATACTGATTCTCTATGCCTTTTGCAAAGTATATTAATTAATGTATGCTAAGGAATAACTGATGTTAAGTGCATTGTAAGAAATATAATCATAGATTTGTGTCCCACCTAAGGTTGTAGACACCTAAGTCTTGCAACCACCCCTGCCTCTACCTCGGGTGAGACTTCATCTGCTTCGCAGGTGTTGCCAAAAGGGCCAATAGTTAGGGCTTTGTTGGTGTGCTCTTGAGTGTTGAACCCTAGGTCTGCCCCTGTGCTAATAGGCTGTATGTTGGGAGTATGGGAAACTCAACCAACAACGTAGCATAATTTGGAGCCCTGGAGCTCAGTCTTGAAATTCTAAAATGTGAAAGGATGACCAACACTATCGTGGAAGGTGACTCCACCCTGGTCATCAACACAGTGAAGAGACTCCAAAATGGCACCAGAGTAGGCAAGGTTCAAAGAATCTGATGCTTGGCACACTCCCTACAAAACATCCAGGAGCATATGCAAATGATGAACACAGTGGAGTTGAGCTAGGTATGCAGGTCAGCAAATGGCCTGGCAGACAGAATCACCACTAAGGGGGTTATCAAGGAAGGACAAGAACTAGACACTACCTGGATCAATATCTCAGAAGGACAATTCAGAATAGGCTTCACCTAACTAGCGACAAAATATCATGACGAAAACTTAAGTAAGGAAGGTCACATCAAGGAGGGTAGCGAAAGGCCCACCGGAAGGCATGAAGGACCCAGGCAGGATATGACTGCCCAACACTCGTCCACCAATTACAATGAAAGATCATCTTATACAATAGGCGAGGGTATGGCAACAAGGTTGTGTCAACAGTAATACTTACGGTGAAAGACCGTGGGAAAGTATCAACGACAAATAGTAGGAAGCGAATGACGTAAGGCAAGAGGGATTGACACGGACCAGTATCGACCCACGATGCTAAAGACCAGGTATGGGGAGTTTCACAGTAGGATATCTAGCGAGCAGGGGCAAGGGCACGTACATGGATAACGGTCGATTCATCATGATCATATGTACCGTGACGAGGAAAAAGGATAGGAAGGTTCACCTCTACGGGTAGACCATGATTGGAAGGATGAGCCCGGAGCAAGGAAATTCCAATAAGAGAAGAAACAATATAAATAGATGCAAATAGAAGAGCACAACTATAGGGGTTGCCACAGACACAAGGGAAGAGAAAGGAGGAACCCATGTGTAGACGGGAACAGGTTGAGAATCCAACAAATGATTTGTCATAGGCTAGACGAGATGGTGCGAATGAAGTGAATGCACAGCAAAAGAAACCCCCTGGGGAAGGGAACTGTAATGCTTCCCTGGCCATGATCCCCCTAGTCGGGGAAACGCTACTATGCAGAACAACATCATTCTCATACCTAATTAATAACATGCATTTAAATCATATTAAACACATTTAACTCAAAGTGAACACAATATTACTGCTAACATAAATAATCCCTGGCATTAATAGTAATTCATATGCACAAAAGAATACATGATACATATAAGCATCACAGGCATGCAAAACATAACATTAAGCATAAGTTGATACTTATCTTTGAAACCGTGGTAATTCCACCAACTACGTGCAGGCCTTCCATGAACCTCCTAGCCTTAGACCACGCTACTCATCACTCTCAGCAGTAGGTCACCCCCGAGCTAGGACTAAGCTCCACCCAAGGCAAGGAATCCTAGTCTAGGCTGAGGTTACAGGGAAAACTGCACAAGATAACCAGAAGGATTCTTCCCAGGATGCCTTCTTATGCCCACTACTAACAGACTCTCATTCCCCACATGCATGTTCCACCCGGGAGTATACACCTTCACAAGCACAGTCCATCGGTGCTTCACCTCCCTCTCTAGGCCTCGACAACAGGTCGGATCAGGAATTCTTAGAGATTTGAAGCTAGTGTTGGACTCTCTCTAGGGAAAAACCACTTCCCAGCAGACTCTCTCACCTTACAGGCCTTACAGGCCTTACAGGCCTTACAAACTGCCTCTTCAACCACAGGCCTGACAACCCACTTCTTCAACTAGTTTCAGCCCAATTTCCACAAGGTGAGGATAACAACAACAACAACTGGTCAATTCCACTCAGGAAAAATAGAAGGTAGCAACCCAAAGATAGTTCGAGTACAGACTCGACTCTGCAAGAGAGAATGGGTTGGGCTCACAGCGTACACAGGTGACACGGTTCAATCCACGGGTTTGTCACTGGTTTCAGGGTGTGTGACAAGGAATTAACGCAAAGGTCGAACACAGAGTCCAACAGTTCAGACGACTGATACCTCGGCTTCTCAGGAAAACATTCTGGTTTTCTAGTTTCCAAACTATGTGAGGGTATCCAGAGGTCGAATACAGGGGCCACAGGATCCACGGTTCAGACAATTGACGGTTGAATGGAGGAGGAACCCCCAACACAGTTCACTTCTTTGGTTTTAACTACATGCGCTTGGGTTGACACATGTCACCCATGATGATGCATGCACTCCATTGGCATGCGTTCCTCTCCTGGAACTTAGGAAAAAAAAAATATTTCACATGGCTTTTGGAATAATATTAAAATATTATTCCCAAGGACTTTAAGCCCCTAGGCTCAACACTTAGCCTCTCTTTCCCACCTTCCAGCCCCCAATCCCTTACCCATTCTATGGAAGCTTATTCCCCCATCACTCATTCATCGTGGTCGATCTACACGCAGTGGTGTTTATACTTTTATTAATGTTCAACATGATTACATATACAAAAGAAGGCTCCCAGCCTTAACACTTAGGCTCTCCGGCCTAATAACACATAAGCCCACCATCTTATATAAAAACTTGGCTCACCAGCCTATAAAACATAATTACAATTCATAATGAAAGCTTTATACTTCATAGAAATTATTTACAACAAGGCTCAGCCTTGGGAACATTACAATCCCCTCCCCTTATTTTTGCACTATCCTCAGTGCAACTTTATACTGCATCTGCAAGATTTTCAAAATTTTCAAAAAGATGCAGGTACTCTGCCCGCATAACATCTTCATGTTCCCATGTCACGTCCTCGGGACCGTACGAGGTCCAATGGACCTTTACAAGCCCTATTGCTCGATTCTGAAGTTGTTTGTTTTTCTCGTCCAATATGTGCATAGGATGCACTTGCAGGACACCTTCTTGTTCCACCTGAATCACATTCCAATCGATAACATGATTAGCATCTGGTATATATTTCTTAGGCAATGGAACATGAAACACATTATGTATAGTCATAGATGCAGGTAATGCAAGCATATATGCAACTGGCCCAATCCTTTCCAGGATTTCAAATGGCCCACAAAATCTGGCTACCAACTTGGAGCAACTTCCCAACTTTAGGGAACTCCTATTAGCTTTCACTTTCAGGAAAACATGATCACCAACTTTGAACTCTCTGTGGGTTATGTTCTTATCAGCATAACTTTTCTGCCTGTCCTGGGCAGCTTTCAAATTCTGCTTAATTTTTATCATTTGGTCCTCCATCTCCTTGAGCAACTCTGGCCCAACTACTGCTCTATCAGTTGGATTATCCCAGCTCACTGGAGTATTGCACTTTCTTCCACAAAGTGCTTCAAATGCGCTCATCTTCAACGATGCATGATACCCATTGTTGTAGGCAAATTCTACCAAGTGCAAGTAGTCTTCCCATCTTGATAGTTTGTTCATCACATACATTCTCAGTATGTCTTCTATTACTATGTTCACCCTCTCTGTCTATCCATCAGACTCAGGATGATAAGCTATACTAAAGTTCAGATTTGTTCTGAATCCTTTGAACAATCCTTTCCAGAAATTTGAGGTGAATTTCGGGTCTCTATTAGACACAATCATTTTAGGAATTACGTGCAATCGTGCCACTTCCTTTAGGAAAATATCAACAACATCTGCTGCCTTGTGAGTAGTTTTCAGTGGAATAAAATGGCAAGCTTTTGTAAGCTTGTCCACCACTACCATGATCAAATCATGCAGCTTGGCTTTTCTTGGAAATCCTGTAATAAAATCCATTGTCACTACTTCCCACTTCCACTCAGGAATGGGTAAAGGTTCCAGCAACCCTGTTGGGTGCCTATGCTCAGCTTCAACTTTCTGGCACTCCATACATCTGGCGATGTATTCAACGATCTCTCTTTTCATAGCCGGCCAAAAGTAATGGCTCTTGACCGCTGCTACTATTTTCTAATATTCATGGTGCCCTGCATAAGGCACATTATGCATCTCTTGCAAAATCATCTGTTTCAAGCACTGGACATTGGGTACAAAAATTATGTTCTTGTACAACAGTATTCCATCTGTTTCCAATTTATAAACTTCCATCTTCTGTGGCATCTTACCCTGTTGTAGCTTGGCTACCAATTCTCTGTACTACAGATCTACATTTGTAGCCCCCAGAATTCTTCTTTTAATATCAGTCTGATACATGCTAATGGTTGTAGCATGTAATTCATGCACCCTCCTGTTGAGTGCATCAGCCACTTTATTTTTCTTTCCTTTGATATGCTTGATCTCAAAGTCGTACTCACACAGAAATTCCAACCACCTACTTTGTCTAGCATTTAAGGTTTACTGATCAAACAAATATTTCAGACCATTGTGGTCTTTTCTTAATTCAAATCTTCTTCCCATGAGGTAATATCTCCATTTCCTCAGAGCGTGAACGATTGTTGCCAACTCCAAATTGTGAGTGGCATAATTATTTTCGTTCTCTTTTAGCTTACTAGACTCATAACAGATTACAAATCCATTCTGACTGAGAACTCCTCCCAACCCTTCTTTACACGCATCTGTGCACACCACAAAATCCACATTTGGATCTACAATCTTCAATATTGGAGCACTGGTTAACAACTACTTCAATCGCTGGAAACTTTTCTCACACTCTTCAATCCACTGAAACGTTTTCTCCTTCCTTTGCAAGGAAGTGATAGGGTGAGCTATCTTTGAGAACCCTGCGATAAACCTTCGATAATATCCCGCTAGACCCATAAAGGATCTAACTTCTGCCACATTCCTTGGTACTGACCATTCTCTGATGACCTCAACCTTCTCAGGATCCACGACAATCCCTTCTTCTGAAATAATGTGCCCCAAGTAATGGTTCTGCCTTTGATAAAACGAGCATTTTCTCAACTTGGCATACAATTGGTGTTCTCTCAACACTTGCAGCACCATCCTCAGGTGTTGTTCATGCTCTTCCTATGACTTGGAATACACCAAAATGTCATCTAGAAAGACTATGACAAACTTGTCTAGATAGTCCCTGAATATACCATTCATCAAGCACATAAAAACAGCAGGTGCGTTCGACAGCACAAACGGTACCACTATGAACTCGTAATGACCGTACCTTGTTCTAAATGCGATCTTGTTGATGTCTTCATTCTTTATTCTTACTTGGTGATATCCCGATTTGAGATCTATCTTTGAAAATATTTTTGCACCTTTCAACTGATCAAAAAGATCGTCGATCCTTGGCAGAGGATACTTGTTCTTGACAGTTACTTTGTTCAACTATCTGAAATCAATACACAACCTCAACATCCCATCCTTCTTCTTCACGAACAGGACCGGGCACCCCAAGGTGACATGCTTGGGTGAATGTACCCCTTCTTTAGAAGTTCTTCAAGCTGCAATTGCAACTCTTTCAACTCTGATGTACTCATTCTATAAGGGGATTTTGACATTGGAGCTACTCCATGCATCAAATTTATAGAGAAATTGATATCCCTTTTTGGAGGTAGTCCAAGTACTTCTTGGAATACATCTTCGAACTCTTTAAGTACCTCATGATCCTCAATACTTGACACCTTATCCTTAGGCATTTCCCTAACATGGGCTGCAAATAATTGACAACCTTTTCTATAGAACTTCTTTAGCTGCATTGCTGAGATTTCTCTAACAGTAACAACTCTAGGAATTCCTTAGAGTGTTCTCCGATTCCCCTCCTCATCCAGGCATGTAAATTGCTTATTACGACAGTCCAGGAGGGCATGGTGTTGATCCAACTAGTCCATCCCAATTAAACAGTCATAAGAGCCTAATGGCAAAATATTCAATTCAGTCTTCGTGCTCAATCCCTTCATGTCCACCGGACATGACTTAACCAACTCAGTGACTTTCCTCTTGGTTCCTATATCCAACTGCACTAACCAAGACTTTTCATGTTTGCTTCTTGATAAATGCAAACTTTCCACCACTCTAGGGTCTATATAACTATGGCTAGCCCCTAAATCAACTAAAATAGTAAATGGTTGGTTGTTAATCATACCTTCCACTTCAATCATGTGCGACTAAAATTCAGCTTGCTTGTTGTCCAGGGCTGCATAGGTCCTTGGCATTCTACTGCCCATGTCCTCCACTGTTTCAGCTTGTTGAACATTATGGACAGCTCTTACTTTGCCATTTTTATGGGGACAATCTTTGTACTTGTGGTTCTCTTTACATCCCCAACACTGAATGGGCGTTTGTCTTAGCCTTTGTTCTCCCACTTCAACCATTCTCGACTCTCTAAACGATGGATGTCCTTGAGGACTATTTCTGAAAAAGGGTGGTTTATTTCCCTTCTGCCTCTGTTCTTTCTTAAACTTCTTCTGGTCGACCCAAGCCTTCTGAAAGGTAGGATTTTCTCTTTGCTGCTCATATAAGCATTTCTCTCTTCTTATTGTTTCTTCCATAGTCTTAGGATCATCATACTGAATCTTGTTACCAATGGGAGGTGGCAGTCCACTCAGATACCTATGAATCTTGACAGCCTCATCTTTTATGAATGGAACATACTTCAGTAATTCCAAAAACCTTCATTTGTATTCATCAATGGTCATGCTACCCAGCTTAAGTTCGAAGAACTCCTTCATCTTTCTGTCATAGTATCTTTTAGTCAGGTATTTCCTCTCGAAATACCTCTTGAATTCCTTCCATGTGATATCTTTCTCTCTAACGTGTTGCACCTGCACAAGCTGATCCCACCACATGGATGCTTTTCCTTTTAGTTGATACATCACAATTCTTCCTTCTGCCTGAGAGGAATAATTCTGCAGTTAGAAATATTTCCTCATGCCAAGCAACCATGTTTCGGCATCTTCCTCCTTCTTAGGTTCTCCATCAAATGTAGGAGGCTTAATCTTGTTCATATCCCCTTTCAATTCATTCACTCCAGATCTTCGGTGTTTTCTGGTAGGGGATGGGCTTGAACTACTATGTGCTTCCTTATCGGAATGCTTTGGAGAGCGACGACAATGTCTGCTACCACTCCTTGATCTTATTTTTCTCTCAGGGGTCCTGCGACTCCCTATTTTGATTGTGCCACTCTCCTTTTCCAATTTCCTTTATAGTCTTTCCAGGTTCCTCAACATATTTAAGTTGAATTCACCCTATCAATCATTGATCCTCATGATCTTTCAGCTATCATCTCGGCGAGTCTGGGATTCTCTCTGCAATCTTTCGATGATTTTCATCATATATCCTTCCTTATCCATCTCTTTTCTATGCCCATTGGAGTTTGATCCTTCGACTCCCAAGTTGACATCCCTTCCTTCTCTTTCGTTCTCTGAATTGGAGGCAATCAACACCTCTTCCATTTCTATACTCGACGTCGATTCATGGCTGTCCTGACACTCATTGAAATATGCACACACAACATGCAGTCAACTGAAGTTTGTCGAGCCTTTACCCCTTAATAAAACTACAACATTCATAAACCAACGTGAATAAGAAAACATTTTGATTCCGCAAATTTTCTGAGCTTTGTTTGGCTCTGTGAATTTCAAATGATAGCTCCCTCTTTCTTAGTCCTTAACCCATGCATTCACGGGTCATGACCAAACGCTAGACCACTAGGTGCTACCTGGATTTTCATCCTTCAGAAATTTTTAAGGCACACAGGACTATCTCTCGAAGTTCCGATTACTGAATTCACAAAATCGGGTGGATCAACGGTCCACATTTACTCATCCTCCAAAGGATGAAATCCACTGTGGTCTTTCCATCATCAAGGTTTTCGGGATTTTGGGGCTTCGGGGTTTCGGGTTTTTGGGTTTTCGGTTTTGGTCCCAAAGGTTCTCGCACTCACTTCCCTCTCCAACTCCCGACTCCTGAATTTTTGACCTCTCTCCCCCTGGGCCCATGGCACAGCTGTTGCTAACCATAGTGGTGACATGCGGTGTACTTAAGAAGGTCCACGTTACCTTCAGTGACATCATCATGTCCCACCATGCTCACTTTTATTTTTGACCCACTGGCACATGGTACACACCCATGTGTACACTTCCATCTCAGTGACGTCAACTCGACCCACTACTTCGGCTCTTCGGGATTTCGTGATTTCGAGCTTCAGAATTTTCTGCATCCGCACAATCCACTTCTCCCGACAGTCGAACTCCCGAAATGTCGAAGTTCTTCCTGGACAATTAACGGTCCATATCTCTCCTTGATCAATGCTTGTGATGTAATCGTGAATTCTCACGAACTTGCCCTTTGACCTTTTCAATTCACGAGTCAGGGAAAGGTTGATCGCTCTCCACGCGTCCTTTCCAATGGACTATCCTGACGAATTCGGGATTTCGCGTATCATGATTTCCACACTCTTGTGAAACTCCAAAGGGTTTTAAGCCTTGTGCATGTTCTCCATATCTGACAGTGGTGAGGATTCTCCCTTCCTTCCGAACAGATCCAATGGCTCCAACACTTATGGTGTGGATTTCTCTCTCTCCATGGTCAATTACCACACCGGCTGCAGTTTAATCTGCCGCTACTCCTCCTGATCTTCTTAACACAACCAAGTAACTCCTTGGCCCTCAGATACATTTTGAGGTATGAAATTAGTCCTCCAGACACAATTTCTTCTCAAAACCTTGGTCCAAAGACCACTTATCCGGCCCATCCGGGCTTAGCGTTGAAACTAGGTTCTGATACCAAATTGTAATGCTTCCTCGGTCGTTATCCCCCTGGCTGGGTAAACGCTACTATGCAAAACAACATCATTCTCATACTTAATTAATAACATGCATTTAAATCATATTAAACACATTTAACTCAGAGTGAACACAAGATTATTGCTAACATAAATAATCCCTAGCATTAACAATAATTCATATGCACAACAGAATACATGATACATATAAGCATCACAGGCATGCAAAACATAATATTAAACATAAGCTGATACTTATCTTTGAAACCGCGGTAATTCCACCAAATATGTGCAGGCCTTCCACGAACCTCCCAGCCTTAGACCACGCTGCTCATCACTCTCAGTAGTAAGTCACCCCCGAGCTGGGACTAAGCTCCACCCAAGGCAAGGAATCCTAGTCTAGGCTGAGGTTACAAGGAAAACTGCACAGGATAACCGAAAGGATTCTTCCCAGGATGCCTTCTTACGCCCACTACTAACAGACTCTCATTCCCCACATGCTTGTTCTGCCTGAGAGTATACACCTTCACAAGAACATTCCATCGGTTCTTCACCTCCCTCTCTAGGCCTCGACAACAGGCCGGATCAGGAATTATCAGAGCTCTAAAGCTGGTGTTGGACTCTCTCTGGGGAAAAACCACTTTCCAACAGACTCTCTCACCTAGAGGGAGTTGCTCATAGACCTTAGAACCTGCCTCTTCAACCATGAGCCTGACAACCTGCTTCTTCAACCAGTTTCAGCCCAATTTTTTCAAGGTGAGGATAACAACAATAGTAACTGGTCAATTCCACTCAGGAAAAACAAAAGGTAGAAACCCAAAGACAGTTCATGTACAGACTCGACTCTGCAAGAGAGAATGGGCTGGGCTCATAGCATACACAGGTGACACGACTCAATCCATGGATTTGTCACTGGTTTCAGGGTGCGTGACAAGGAATTAATGTAGAGGTCGAACACAGACTCCAACGGTTCAGACGACTGATACCTCGGCTTCTCAGGAAAACATTTTAGTTTTCTGGTTTCCAAGCTATGTGAGGGTATCCAGAGGTCAAATACAGGGGCCACGGGATTCACGGTTCAAACAATCGACAGTCGAATGGAGGAGGAACCCCCAACACAGTTCACTTCTCTGGTTTTAACTACATGCGCTTGGGTCGACACATGTCACCCATGATGTTGCATGCACTCCATCAGCATGCGTTCCTCTCCAGGAACTTAGGACAAAACAAATATTTCACATGGCTTTTGGAATAATATTAAAATATTATTCCCAAGGAATTTAAGCCCCTAGGATCAAAACTTAGCCTCTCTTTCCCACCTTCCATCCCCCAATCCCTTACCCATTCTGTGGAATCTTAGTCCCCCATCACTCATTCATCGTGGTCGGTCTACACGCAACGGTGTTTATATTTTTACTAATGTTCTACATGATTACATATACAAAAGCAGGCTCCTGGCCTTAACACTTAGGCTCTCCAGCCTAATAACACATAAGCCCACCAGCTTATATAAAAACTTGGCTCACCAGTCTATAAAACATAATTACAATTCATAATGCAAGATTTATACTTCATAGACATGATTTACAACAGGGCTCGGCCTTAGGGACATTACAGGAACTCTGAACAATCCTCGGTGGGTTTCAAGGATGGAGCAGGTGGAAAAAGACGTTGAGTGAACTTTTCATACTCTGGTTGCACCAAAAGGAAAGGTGACCATCACCTAGTGGGAAAAGGAAATCAAATAAAAATGCAAGGGAAAAACATGGGATGCTCTGACTCAGGAAGCGGACTAGGTAACTAAC
Organism: Picea sitchensis; assembly: GCA_010110895.2. NCBI lineage: Eukaryota > Viridiplantae > Streptophyta > Pinopsida > Pinales > Pinaceae > Picea > Picea sitchensis. The sequence goes on from SNQJ01S0001183.1 coordinate 710,627, forward strand.
CTAGGAGCCACGCAGCCCAGGGAAACCCTCTACCACAAAACAATGGAGATGGCATGTCAAACAAAGATGATGATTGGAAAAGTGAGCTCAAAAAGGGAGGACGCTAAACTGGAGAAAAGAAAGGAACACACGAAACTGTTGAACGAAATCTCGAGTTTCCTTAGCAGTCTAGAAACCATTACCAAACTACTAACTGAGTTTGAGAAGGACTAGAAAGCCAAGATGGAGCATTTGGCTGCTCAATTCCACCTCTACCTGTGCTACGTCCATCACATGGACATCACGCCATCCGAAGGGAATGGAGCGACAACACATATTAGAAAGACTCACACGATCTCCCAAAAGGAGGAGAACAAGGGCCAGTCAAATGAAGGAAAGAAACATATCATTATCCTGGACTAGCATCTGGTTAGTATATTGTCAAGTCAATCGGGTCAGTCTTGTTTCAATCTTAGCTTATGTTATTTCTTTCATGTCTGTTGTGCTTATGTTTTCAAAAATAGGATATGGTAGGACTGGGTTGGTTTCCCATGGTGGAAATCCAGTCATACCTCTTCTTTATTTAAAAAAACGCAACTCGGGAACCTCTGGCCTAGTTTCCATTTTGGAAGACCAGGGAGTTCCCCTTTTTTGTATCATAACCCTCCTTTAGTAATACAGGCTCTTAAACTCTCTTACAAAAAAAAAATATAGATTCCTACACTCACTTACAAAAAAATAAAAAATAAAACAAATCAAAATAAATAAAGAAATAAAACATAGAAGAACACAATACAAGAGAGACACCAATATGTGTGGTTCACCCGATATGGGCTACATCCATGGAGAGACAACCAATCCTTTCTTTATTATGTCCAACAAAATGAAGGGATAACACCCACAATACATTCGTTGCAACCTTCTCTTCACTCTCTCACAGTATCCTCTCTCAGACACACAATACTCTCTCTCTCACTCACACAACCTTTAAATTGACTTCATTGCATATAATCCCATGTGAAAATACCATGGGTTTCCTAATAGCATGGGCCTATAAACTCCGAGGAAAAAAGCATGGGCCTATAAACCACCAACAGTAAACCCATCATTGATCGTAATACAATACCCACATAAAATAAGGTTTCCTTCTAGGGAAATAACCACCAACATAACTTCTACAATCATATTTGTGACCTAATAATGAATGATCTATATTGACTACAAAAATGACAATATTTTACAAGGCATTTTTCATAAAAATCTCTTCGAAGGTACTACACCCGAACCCTCGCCAGAGGGGCTCCAATATTTTTCGTCGCCCCTTTAGTGACAATAGTGAGGGGACAAGGCCTCCCACACCCCCCCTTTATGAAATGGGATCCAAATGCGGATAAAATAAGACCTGTGAATCGAGAAGATAATTAGGCTCCACAACTAACAATCTCCCACTTGAAGACTAATCAGAACAACTCCAACGTCATTGCACCTACTAGACTATGCTCCAACTTTGGATCTGAAAAGATTCTCATCTTCACCATCATGCTTGAAGGCCAACTGAAACTTAGTAGGAACTTAGTTTCTCCCTAGTTACTGCCTTCGTTAACATGTCTGCAAGATTCTATCCATTGCCTTATCTAGCTTCAATTGTCCATATTCCAAAACTGATCGTATAAAATGGTACTTGAGATGTATATGTTTATTCCTAGAATGGAAGGATGAGTTCTTTGTAAGATGAATGGCACTCTAGTTGTCATTGTACAACCTATGATTCTTTTGCTTCTTTCCCAATTCCTCCATAAACCTTTATAGCCAAACCTTCTCTTTACTAGCCTCCATAGCAACGACATACTTTGCTTCCATTAAAAGTGCAACAACCTTTTGCAATTTCAAAATCCAACTTATTGTTATTTCACCTATAGTAAAAGCATACCATGTGGTTCTCCTCGTGCCATCTATATCACCTTCCATGTCTAGATCAACATATCCCTATAAAATAATGTTTAAACCTCCAAAACATAATCCATGAGTAGTATTACCTCTCAAATACCTGAGAATTCACTTTACTACCTTCCAATGCTCTTTCCCTAGATTGTTCATATACCTACTCACAAATCCTATTGCATGTGCAATATATGGCCTTGTGCACACCATCACATACATCAAGTTGCCAATTGTCGATCAATATGAAACCTTGGACATGTAGTCTATCTACTCTTGTGTCTTGGGCAACATCTCCTTAGTTAGTTTGAAATGGTTGTCCAAAGGTGTACTAACATGTTTTTCATCCTACATCTTAAATATTTCCAACACCTTCTCTATGTACTCACCCTAAGACAATGTTAATTTGTGATTTTTCCTATCACTTGTTATTCTCATACCAAGGATTTTCTTTGCAACACCCAAATCCTTCATCAAAAATGACTTAGCTAGTTTTTATTTTGAGCACATTCATATCATGCTTGTTGCAGGGTCTAACATGTTAGACCCTGCAACAAGCATGTCATCTACATACAATAACAAGATAATATAGATTCCATGATCTAATCTCTTAAAATAAACAAAGTGGTCAACAAAGTTACCAACTTGACGAGAAATCTCCAGAGTTTTCATTTTTTTAGTGGTCATATTTTTACCCCTTGTTTCAAAAAGTGGTGCTACTGGGAGTACCTTTTTTTGTGGTTAAAATTGTGACTCGTTCAAAATCGCAACCCTGACACAGCCGTGACAATCAATACCACTGTGGAAAATTGACCCTCGAATCGAAAAGTGATGCTTCTAGTAACACCAATTTTATTTTTGGAATTAAAATTATGACTTAGTTGAAACTGTTCCATTGACCATTCATATCATCACGAATAAAAAAAAGTTAAAAACAACACCTAAATCAAAAAAAAAAAAAAATATTAGTTTTTTTTAATTTACATTAAAACATAGATAAAATAGGAACAGGGCAAGACTCCATAAATGAGTGAAACAATAAGAAGAAATTAACACCTTTCTAAAAACAATTATATAAAACAATTTGAAAAATTAAAAATTAAAATAAAATAGGAAAAGATAAATCTTTTTAAAAAATTATGAAAAAGTTACCAAAAAAAATTCTAACA
>SNQJ01S0001183.1:723813-741903 GCA_010110895.2 Picea sitchensis
CCACATCAAGGTGTGATAAACACCCAACAGGACACGCAGCATCCCCCACCTCAGGTGGGCCAATACCACAATCCCAACAATCCAGCAGAGCGAACAATTCTCCTCACCAGTGAGGAAGAAATTCTTCTGCAAACATGCAATCGTCAGTATCAGAAACCCGCTGAGTCTACTCCTATCTCTCCAGAGACAAACCCTACACCGAAGGGACCCCCGTTAGTGATCCCTCGCCCTTCTTCCGAACCACCATTACGCATCCCTCGCATCCCCTTGCGCAGGAATGTTCATAACCCACAGGCTAGGGAAGCTCATAACTACAGCTTGGTAGACGACTTAGCACAATCCCCGGCTTCCATGTCAGTTTTGGAAGTCCTCCAGACTTGTCCTACGCATCGGAAATCACTACTTTCCGCCTTGGGGGCAGTCGACCCTGTAGATACTCGACTCAACACCTTTGACCTTGATAGATGTGAACCTCGTCTTCCCGCCTTGGTCGCTATTCAAATACCAGTAAAAATACTGAACATCACCGTTCATCGGTGTATTATCGATGAAGGGGCATCTACATGCATCATGTCCAAAACAGTATGGCAGAAGCTTGGTTCCCCGGAACTCATACCCTCCGCCATCACATTACGAGCTTATGACGGACGACCATCATCTTCTGAAGGGATCTTCCAAAATGTCCCCGTAGAACTCAGGGGAAAAACTATTCTCATTGACATCGAAGTTATCGACGCTCCGCTCGATTACAATATCTTGTTCGGACATAGCTACATGTATTCTATGAAGGCAGTGGCATCTTCCATCTTTAGGACAATCATGTTCCCCCACAACGGGAATATTGTGACCATTGAACAAGTCTCACATTATGAGCCAAACCCATCTGCCAATCTAGATAACATTCTTCCTCTCATTCACACCAACAAAGACGCATATCCACTCGTCGAGATGGGCCTTGGTATTTTCAAAGACCCATCCTTATTAGGGACATACCATGGAGCACCACCACTTCTTCCCCCTAATCAAGTATGCGTCATCTCCTCTAACGGAACTCACACGGAGGATGCTCATCCTCCTCGGGAGGCTTCAGTCATCCCTGACATCTCAATAGTCGCAGAACCACTCCCACAGGCGCCTCCTGCGCACTCGTCGACCCCTATGGTCCATGAATCCACCTCCCCTCAGGGGCATAGTCCCATTTGGGAGACAGTTCCCCAACCCCTCACTCAAATTCCCTTCTTTTACCCTCCACCCGGTATTGAAGCTTTCCAGGTAGCCACAACGCTCACACTACCCAATATGGTGTTAGCAATCCCAGTGTGGTATTTACATCCACCTGAGATGGTCCCTCGCCCATCCCTTCCCCCACAGGAAGGCCTCCCCATGACGATTCCCGTCCTTACCCCCACTACCCCCATACTCCCTACCCCCCCTGCTACAGCTGGGGGTAGGAGAAAGAAGAAGGAGCCCACAGCTCCACTTCCTCCACGCATCCCACCACCTTGCACACTATGTGAGAAAGAGGGTCACCAAACCAACAACTGCCCATCACTACCAGAATTACAAAATTTGATTCCACTCAATCAGACTCCCACAACACCCGTCACTATTGCTACTCCTACTACCACCCAACCTTCCAGTAGTAAAGGGCTGAGGACCAAATTCACGTGTGCTATCTGTTCCGAGTATGTCCATTACACCCACCATTGCCCAGCACTACCACGCTTTCGGCAGACATTAACGGCGGTACGCTAGAACTTTCAGAACGACCCACGCCCTGCTACATCCTCTACAACAAATATCACTGGCATTCGTTATGTCACCACTTCAGTCAATGAACGTTTGAGATGCCCTTGTTCTCTCTGCGATTCGTTGGCTCATTTTACATACCAATGTCCTACGATCCTGGCATATAGGCAAAGTCAATTGACCCTGCGTCACCAACCCACAGAGGCGATAATTGACATTTCCTCACCACTCGAGGATCTTCATGTAATTTCTCCTGAACCTGAGGCACTCCCAACGCCTCCTTGGTTCTTAGATGACGTATCTAAGGATTTACCCCATAACCCACCCAACTCTCCTGCTCATTCCCCTATGGAAACTCTCCACCCAACCACCACGGGTACCCCTCAGTACTTCAACATATGGTTTATGTCAAGTGAACCCTCATCATCTCCTAGCATTACCCCCTCTGTTTCTTCATCAGGGGGAAATCACACTGCCACTGAGATCACTCCTCACGATCCATTATATTCCCGTCGTTTCCAATGCGACGAGGAAATACTGGAAGAGCTACAACGCCCAGACTCTCCCTGGGACGCACTACATCAACGTGCACTCTTCCTTCCACAGGAATCCCTCATGCCTCCTAACCAAAACCCCATTTACGTGGTTGAAACCAAAGATTTTATCCCATCCGGGCCTATCGATTGGTTCAACAATCCCATTCCTGCACCCGACGCTTTTGAAGAAGGTAATCTGGACAACATTTCCCCCACTATCAAAATCGACATTTCCATTAAACAGGGCATCGTCGAAGAAATCATCATTGGAGTTGCTTGCACTCCTCAGGAAATCGCCGCATATAAAGCCCTCTTCTAGGAATATAGGGATATTTTCGCCTGGTCATACACAGAAATTCCTGGCCTCGATCCCTCTATTATCGAGCATCGCATCGACACCTGGCCTGACATCACACCAGTTCGCCAAAAACAGTGACCGCTACACCCATCCAAGGTCGCGGCTATCAAAGTCGAAATTGACAAATTGTGTACGACCGGATTTATTTACCCCATCGCTTATACTTCATGGGTTTCCAACCCTGTACCCGTCGACAAAAAATAGGGCACTATCCGCGTCTGCACCGACTTTCGCGATCTCAATAACGCATGTCCAAAAGACAACTTTCCAATGCCTTTCATCGATCAAATTATCGACGACTGCGCCGGCCATGAGGCTCTCTCCTTTATGGACGGATTCTTTGGCTATAACCAAATTCAAATCCACCCAGTAGATCAGTACATAACCACATTCATTACCCCGTGGGGTACTTTTGCATATCGTGTCATGCCTTTCGGCTTAAAAAATGCTGGCGCAACTTTCCAGCGGGCAATGACATACATCTTTCACGATCTGGCTGCAATCATCCTCGCCTACTTGGACGACCTCACTGCTCGATCCAAGAAACGCACCTAGCACCTCGATGATTTACGAATCATCTTTCAACGGTGTCGTCAGTACAACATCTGCTTGAACCCTCTCAAGTGTGTGTTCTATGTCACCGTAGGGCGCCTCCTCAGTTTTATTGTTTCCCAAAGCGGTATTACCGTGGACCCCCTTAAATTCAAAGCTATCACTGAAATTCCACGCTTTGTTCCTGATTACGCCATACGCGCACATGGTTTCCTTCGCTTACTACGTCACGACATCCCTTTTCATTGGGACGACTATGCCCAACAGTCATTTGACGATCTTAAAGCAGCGCTTTCAAATGCACCTTTGATTAGTGCACCTGACTACAATCGCGACTACATCCTCTACGTATCAGCATCAGTTGTATCAGTAGCCGGCGTCCTTGTCCAGCTCGGAGATGACAATCGTGAACACGTCATCTACTATGTTAGTAAGAACCTCTCAGGACCACCCTTGAAGTATAAACACAAAGAGAAACTTGCTCTTGCCGTTGTCCTCGTAGTCGAGAAACTGCGCCATTACATTCTGCTTCGCACCACCAAGGTCGTCGCACATTCCAACCCTATGCAATATTTTCTCAGCCGTCGACAAGTTAACGGCAAATTCGCTCGATGGATCGTTATCCTTCAAGAGTACGACCTCGAGTTCTCAACACCTAAGAGTAAGAAGGCCCTCATTCTCGCCGAACTCGTCACGTCCCTCCCCTCTGACACACCCAGTACCCCCGTTAATACCGACTTTCCTGACGAACATCTCTTTTACATCGCTTCAGATGATCCATGGTATGGCGACCTTCTCATCTACCTACGAACTCAAAAGTTTGGTAACCACTTATCATGAGATGATCGTCTGCACATTCGCCATCAGGCCCCTTGCTATCTCCTCATCGGCGACATCCTATATCGACGGGGCGTCGACACCATTCTTCGTCGTTGCCTGACTATTGACAAGGCCGACAGATTCTTAAACGACTGCACAGTGGCGCATGTGGGGGCCATATTTTCGATATTTCAACCACTCAAAAGATTATCCGGGCCAGTTACTTTTGGCCTACCCTATTTCACGATTGCATTCATGCCGTGAAACGATGTGAGCAATGTCAGCTCTATGCCAACAAAGCCCGAGCCCCCCTCGCCCTTCTCCACCCTGTCATTACCGCTGGCCCTTTTTGCAAATGGGGCATCGACTTTATGACTTGTAATCCCCCCTCCAGAAATGGTCACAAATACATTGTTGTCGCCGTTGATTACTTCACCAAATGGGTCGAAGCTATGCCCACCTTCAACAACACCGCTGACACTGCAATGCATTTTTTCTTTAACCACGTCATATCCCAGTTCGGAGTACCACTCCAACTCGTTTCCGATCATGGGAAACACTTTGAGAATGAGATCTTCGTCGAACTCTCATCTTGTTTAGTCTTCTCTCACGAGTTTGCCTCACCATATTACCCTCAGTCAAACGGACAGGTCGAGGCAGTAAACAAAGTCCTCAAGACCATGTTACAGCGCACGGTTAATAAACATAAAACCAATTGGCATCATATGTTATTTTCCGCGCTATGGGCTTATCGAATGACAGTAAAGACCGCTACAGGTTTCACGCCATTTCATTTAGTCCATGGGGTCAAGGCAACTCTTCCCATCGAGTGCGAAATTCCCACCCTATGCACCGCAATTGAGCTTTTACCTGACACTGCTCCTGTTAGCGATATTTCTTGTAAGGGGGGCTAGAATGCAAAATAATGGGTTAAAAACCCACTTGTCCTAAGTTTTGGGTGATAATAGGCCCGTGGTAAGCAACGAGGAAGTTCGAGCGGCAGTGATTTCTGCGCCCGGATCAACGACGCATATTGGATTCCGGACCCCCCCTGCCTTTCTACCTTTAAGCGGGGGGGGGTCCGGAATCAGGGGTGCACCTCTCCAATGGTCCAGATTGGCACGCTCAGATCAACGGCGATAAAGGAAATTCCGGACCCCCCCCTCCTTTCTACCTTTAAGTGGAGGGGGGGGGGTCCGAAATCGCGGATGCAGCTTTCCGACGGCCTGGATCGACGCGCCCGGATCAACGGCACTTGGACAATCTCGTCCTTCTCAGTTGCCCTATGATTAGCCAGCATGGGCCCTTCTCCCATTATGTCATCCTCCATAACCGCCTTTCCCCCGCTGTCGTGTGTCATCTATCCTCATCCACCCTTTTGTCCAGGTGGCCCCCTCTCTGTCTCATCATCCACTCACCACCTGCCACGTGTCCCTTTCCCTCCACGTCAACCTAACACTAAGATGCGTCCATTACATTTACCCTCTTGCCTCCTACACTTATTCCTTTCGCCATGTGTATTTCCTATAACCTCTCTCGCCCCCTCGTCTTTCCAGGCCTCGTCCTCATAGTCCGACGCCACCACTCCTGTCATGCGCCACATTCTTTGCCCTGGCCTCCATGCCTGTTCATCAATCCATTCAGTTATTCCAGGTGGTAACACGAGGAGTCTTCCATATCCCAAGGTGTTGAGTTGGCCAGGTCGTCCTCAATACCCGTGAAGTAGTTATTGAAGCGGTTGGTGGTGGTTAGACATCGTCTCTGCCATAATGGGAAAGTCCGGAAATGAATTAAATGCACATTGAGTCGCCGATGAAACTGTCAGAAGATCGTTCACGTCTGCCATATGTTGCATGACCATTCAAGGATTGCGGCTATAGATTGTCAGAAACCATGCAGACGCAAAGCTTTCAATGCTGCGCCTCGATTTTGTTGTTGTTACTAGTTTGAGTATATGTAGGCGTTTTCACCATTTTGGTATCTATCGATGGTAGAACTGAGCTCCAGACTGTAAAGTTTCAAAAACCATTCTGGTTTCCTGGTTATGCCTCTGTGTTTGAGACTTCTTGGTTTATGACAAACAGTTCTTCTTTTTCATCTATGTTTCATCTCATGCCAGAGAGTCCATTATCGAAGGATTCGTGTGGATTGTTGCAATTTTGTTATGATAAAGGATTTGTTGTGACATTATTGTGTTCTCTGGTCTTTTGTGTTTGAATGTAAAAGGATTTTGCGTTCGGATGCTTTCTTCTCCAGTCTGTCACAAACCAGATGTTTATGATAGATCTTTGCACTCTTCTCACGCAAGTCCTCCCCCTACTCACCCTTTATTGCAACTCATTGTTTGAAGTTTATCAAGACCTCACTCGTCCATGCATGCCTGGCCTAGTTTCTGAGTTGAGACGATATCGTTCTGAGTTTTCCTCCATTTGATCACCCCTTTTTAAACAAATCGTGACATTAAACTGATGGGTGTCAGGCTCTGCTCCTGCAAGCAATCCAGGAGTGACTTCTGGCTCCAACATTTCTGGCGTCATTGTCGGGGAGGAAGTTGAATATTCACCCCGGGATTGAATGACAACGATCAACTGATTCTGAAGGTGCATCAAAAATCAGAACCGAAGATTGATACTGTGCACCTAGCGACTCCATTGTGACGACTCCACTGCGGTGAACCCGTTCGAGTAGTTGTGGCTTCCAGCGGCAGACACACGCGGTCCCATCCACAACTGCCCCTGGTCGCGCTTGAAGAAAATCCGAAGGTGATTAGTAGAAAGGGGAAGTCCTCTCAAAGAGAAAACTTCGCTGCTCAAACAGGTATTTCCCCACCTCCTTCTGTAAAGACTCCACTTTCTTGTTCTCATCTTTCTAGCTATCCTTTTTCTGAGGTTTCCCGTTCTCTAAACTTCGGGAGTGTTCCTGCTGAGTTTTCTCCTCCTGGTCTAGTATCAGAGGGAGAGATCCTTTTCACTCCCCCCTCCCTGGAAGGTGTGCCTCAGTACAGACCTCAGGCCTCAGAAGGTTTTACAGCCCCTCCTTTTACTGCTACTGTTACGCAGAGAGAAGCATCTACACATTCAGGTCCCCTAACCTTCCCTCTGTTTTCCCCGTCGTCTCCTTCAAGAACCTCCTTCTCGTCGTCCCCTGTTCGCACTCCTTCTCCTCCAAGTTATCCTCCACCTAATATCCCTATGGCTAGTGCTAATCCCCCTCTGAATAGAATGGATGCCATAGTCGCTGCTAGATATGCTTCCTTAATCCTACCTCATCCTATGAACTCTCTCCATGCTGGAGACTACTTGAAATACATGCCCAAGTTCACTGGGGAAGGGGACATAACTGCAGAAGAGCACCTGGTTGCTTTCTACAGTTATGCAGACAATCTGAACATTGAAAATGAAGATGTCTGGATGAGAGTCTTTGTCCAGAGCTTGGATGGTGAGGTTAGAAAATGGTTCAGGGGATTGGCCCCTGGATCTATTGCTGGAATTGAAGCCCTGGACAATGTTTTCCTGAGGCAGTGGGGAGATAGGAAAGATTACATATATTACATGACAGAGTTTGGGTCTCTGAAGAAGATGGAAGGAGAGTCTGTCTCTGACTTCTCCAAAAGGTTCAATAAAATGTATAACAAGATTCCTACAGAGATAAAACCCTCAGAGGCCTCTGCCCAAATCTCCTATGCTGGTGCATTCGCCCCTGATTTCTGTCTTTTATTAAGAGAAAGAAGAGCCACCTCCTTATCTCAAATGAAAGATGCAGCTATAGAAGTGGAATCCAACATATTAGCAGCTGACAGACTGAGGGACAGGGCCGACGCAGACAGAAGAAAGGGAAAATCAGAAGCCTCAACTTCCGGCCCATCACTGCCTCACCCTCAAGTAAATGAGCTGACCCAGGTGATGAACTTTCTGAAAGAAGAAATGGAGAGATTAAAAGTGGAAAGGAAACAAATGAACAAGGGCCCTCAGAGCATCGAGAACAGAGCAGGTTTCAGAAGGTCAAACAATTTCCCTCCTCCAACTATGCATAAAGAGAAGGAAAGAGACAGAGACGACCAAAGAATTTAGGCTCCCTTTCAGAACAATTTTGTGGCTGATGAAGAAGAAGGAGAAACAGACGAGCTTGAGCCTAAAATCCATTGTTTAGAAGTCACTCCCCCTTTCCCTCATCTAACTCAGGCAACATACGAGGAGTCTCTCATGAATAGTCGAGCAAAGGAGACAAGGTTAGCAGTGGCCGAGGCAGGTATAACCTGAGATCCGACAAGAAGGCAGCAACACCTGACGTTCCGGAGCAGTCCACTAGAGAAAAGAAGCATGTTGATGAGGCAGCAGACGCTTATAGAGGTAAGAAGGCCCAACCCCTCTCTCCCATTTTCCAAAATCATGTTCCTGAGATTAGAGAAATTCCAAAGCTTACACCTTATTTTAATTTCGAGCATGAGGTTCAAAAGATCAGAATCCCTGTACCCCTCACCGAGCTAATTAAACATGGAGAATTCAAAAAGCGTTTCTCTGACCTTTTGAAATCTGAAGCCTCAGGCCCTTCCATAGACTTCATAAACCTCCAAGATGAAAAACCAGCAGTTGTCCTAGGCCCCATGGTAGAAGACAGAGATTACTCATCCCCTCCCTTCTACACCTCCCTGAACATACATGACAAAGTACTGCACAATTGTTTGATGGATTCAGGGGCCTCTCACAACCTCATTCCCAAAACCGTCATGGAAGAATTAGGACTGTAAGTCACCCGAGCCTATCATGACCTCTATTCTTTTGACTCCAGGAGAGTGCAATGTTTGGGAGTCATCAAGGACCTGGTAGTCTCTTTGTTTCAACTGCCCATGAAGAATATGGTCATGGATATTGTGGTAGCTGATGTTCCCCCCAAGTTTGGTATGTTGTTGTCAAGGTCTTGGATTAAGAGACTTGGAGGGACGTTACAGATGGATCTCACATATGCCACCATTCTAGTCTTTGGAGGGGAACATAGGAGATTGTACAGAGAAGCCCAGCTAGCCTACATTGTCAGTGATGAAGAAAACCCCACTAATCACCCCATCTTTGCACTTGACACTGACTTAGGGTCTAGCTTGTTGCAGGTCATTAAGACTCTTGAGGCCCCTTTGCAGATCAGAAAGCAACCCATTCTTAATCAGGAGATGCCTCCTCTAACCACCTTTGTTTGGAAGATGTTCTTTGATGGAGCTTCCTCCAGTGTGGGTGTTGGCGCCAGGATAGTACTCGTATCCCCTTGTCAAGAGACCATATCTCTGTCATACAAGCTGGAATTTGAAGTCACCAACAACGTGGTAGAGTATGAAGCTCTGGTTCTGGGATTGAGAGCTGCACAAATAATGGGAAAAAGGGAGATGGTTGTATTCGGAGATGCAGAATTGATAGTCCAGCAGGTCAAAAACGTCTATCAGCCCAAGCACCCTTGTCTCAGGAATTACAGGAATGAGGTATGGGACCTTATTGATAATTTGTTCCTAGCTTTCAACATCTCTTTCATTCCAAGGGAAGAAAATGCTCCAGCCGACTTTCTATCCTTTTCATCTAGTTTGCTCGAAGTTCCTGCGCTCCCCACTACCAAATCTGATGTCGAGATAAGATACAGACCCTCTGTACCAGACAATGTCAGACATTGGAAGGTATTTGAAGATTATCAGGAGATCAAAAATTTCCTCCAGTCCATTGATGACTTTTCTGCGTCACACATAGATGAGGATCCTGACGTGGAAGGTGACCATCACCCTGAGGAGTTCTTGAATGAAATTGCTAACCACCAGATTATTCAACTACCGAGAAATCACATACCAAAAGGTCTGATCCCATTAGAAAGATTGTTCGATGGAAATGGTGTGGCAGTAAGGGGAAGAATCTCAGGTGATGATGTTGATACAGCTGAGTGCAACATAGGCACATCAGAGGAGCCTAAGTTTGTCAAACTGTCAAAAAGTTTGACCGAAGAGCAGAAGGCCGAATATACTGAGTTGTTGAGGGAGTTTTCTAATGTGTTCGCATGGACCTACGAAGACCTCAAGACATATGACACATCAGCTATTGAGCACAAGATCCCACTAAAAGAAGAGGCTAGGCCATTCAAGCATAAGCTAAGACAGATAAATCCTATGCTGCTACCTCTCATGGAGAGGGAAGTGAAGAAACTGCTGGATGCCCAGATCATTGTCCCCTTGAGATATTCTGACTGGGTGGCCAATTTGGTCCCATTAAGAAAGAAAAGTGGTGAAATCAGACTCTGTGTTGATTTCAGAAACCTGAACAGGATCTCAAGGAAAGATAATTATCCCCTGCCCAACATGGAGCACATATTGCAGAAGGTCACCGGTGCTTCCAGAATATCCATGATTGATGGTTTCTTTGGCTACAATCAGATATCAGTCATGCCTGAGGACAGGGAGAAAACAGTCTTCACTACTCTGTGGGGCACATTCATGTATGCCAAAATTCCTTTCGGACTGATGAATGCAGGAGCAACATTTCAACGGGCCATGGACATAGCCTTCATCGGAGAAAAGGATAGGTTTGTGGTGATTTACTTAGATGACATAACAGTATTTTCCAAGACTGAGGAAGAGCACCGCTACCACTTGAAGAAGGTGTTCCAGAAGTGTCGGAGGTACGGCTTATCTTTAAACCCCAAGAAATCATTGTTTTCTATGCAAGAGGAAAAACTATTAGGCCATATAGTATCATCAGAGGGAGTGAGGATTGATCATGACAGGGTAGAATCAATTCAGGCCCTGTCACTTCCCAGATGTAAGAAAGAGGTTCAGTCATTTTTGGGAAGGATTAATTTCCTGAAGAGGTTTGTTTCAAATTTTGCTGAGTTGGTGAAACATATCACAGCCATGCTCAGGAAGGGGAATGAAGTGAAATGGACTGTTAAAACCAGAGAGTCTTTTGTCCAAATAAAGAAGGCGTTGACTGAAGCACCTGTGCTAATCAGTCCCGATTATTCCAAAGACTTTCTGATATTTTCTTTTGCTTCCTGTGATACAGTAGCAACAGTCTTACTGCAAAAAAATGATCAAGGGCAAGATCAACCTATTGCCTTCTTTAGCAAGGCGCTGAGAGATGCAGAACTCCGGTACGAGATCATGGAGAAGCATGCCTATGCCTTGGTGAAAGCTCTCAAATATTTCAGTCTATGTCTTGCATTCAAATATCACTGCATATGTCCCTTCAACCTCTGTGAAGGACATTCTTATACAGCCTGACATAGACGGGAGGAGAGGTAAATGGATCGCCAAGATCCTAGAGTTTGATCTGGAGATTAGGCCCACCAAGATGATAAAGGGGCAGGGTTTAGCCAAGATGTTGGCCGAGTCAAATTGCAGAGCCTTGGGAATCAATTTCATCAACGAACAAGCTGAGTCATCCAAAAAGAGTTCCCAAAGAGATTTACCACTAGCAGCATGCCCCTGGTACAAGGATATCTTGTATTTTCTGCAAGAATTGAGGCCTCCGGATGGGATGGAAAAAAGCAAGGCAAGAGCTTTAAAGCTCAAAGCGGTCAGATATTGCCTCATTGACCAAGCCTTGTATTGGAAAGACCCCCAGGGGGTATTACTGAGATGTCTGGACCCACAGTAGGCCCAAAAGGTTATATTCGACTTCCATAGCGGTCTCTGTGGAGGTCATCATTTTTGGAAGACCACAGCTCACAAGATCCTCCGAGCTGGGTATTACTGGCCCACCTTATTTCCTGATATCTGCAAGGAGATCAGAGCTTGCATTAAATGCCAGAAATTCTCAGGAAAGCAGCAGCTCAAATCTCTGCCATTAAAGCCTGTGGTAGTTTTGGCACCCTTTCAGCAGTGGGGATTGGACTTCATCGGGGAAATTCACCCTCCCTCAAGTGGCCAGCACAGATGGATTCTGAATGCAACCGACTACTTCACCAAATGGATAGAAGTTGTCCTTACCAGAAGCACTTCTCACAAAGTGATTATCAGCTTCCTGGAAGATATTATATCCAGATTTGGTTGTCCCAGCAGAATCGTTACTGATAATGCCTCTCCCTTTCGGTCTGAGCCTCTAGTCAAATTCTGTGAACAGTTCCAGATTGCACTGATTCACTCTACTCCCTACTATCCTCAAGGAAACAGACTGGCAGAGTCCTCCAATAAAAGACTAATCAAGCTCATCAAGAAGCTACTGGAGGACAATAAAAGGGCCTGGGACTCAAAGCTCAAATTTTCTCTTTGGGCTGATCGGGTGACAACCAAGAAATCCCTGGGCCTCTCACCCTTCCAACTTGTTTATGGAATAGAGGTCGTTTTCCCCACTCAGCTCACCCTACCTGTGGAAAATCTCCTCCAGGACTTTGAAGGAGAACCTAACCATGTGCTCAGAAGGATTCATCAGATGGTGGAAGTGCAGCAGATCAGAGAACAGGTCATGGACAGAGCCTACAATCATCAGCAGAAGATCAAATAGGCTTTTGATAGGAAGAGCAAAAAGAAAGTATTGGAGCAGGGTGATCTGGTGCTCAAATGGGATGCACCCAAGCAGGAAAATGGCAAACACAGTAAATTTGATGCCCTCTGGTTCGGGCCTTTCAAGATCCTTGAAGTATTTTCAAACAACACTTACAGGTTGCAGGATCTGGAAGGAAATGAAGTTTGTAGTGGCCCAGTCAATGGGCATTTCTTAAAAAAATGTTTTCTGTGAGCCGCAGTCGGCTCTTCTTGTTTTGTTTTGTAAATATTGTTTATGTTTTTGTTTTTCAGACTAATAAATGACTCCATAGCCCAACAGCAAAGGCACTGAATCTGCAAAAGAGTTCTTAGAGCATCACAGGGATGACTCTATCCCCCATGGAGCCAAATGTTAGCGATATTTCTTGTAAGGGGGGCTAGAATGCAAAATAATGGGTTAAAAACCCACTTGTCCTAAGTTTTGGGTGATAATAGGCCCATGGTAAGCAACGAGCAAGTTCGAGCGGCAGCGATTCGCGCGCCCAGATCAACGGCGCATATTGGATTCCGGACCCCCCTGCCTTTCTACCTTTAAGCGGGGGGGTCCGGAATCGGGGGAACACGTCTCCAATGGTCCAGATCAGCGTGCCCAGATCAACGATGATAAAGGCAATTACGGACCCCCCCCCCACCTTTCTACCTTTAAGCGGAGGGGGGGGGTCTGGAATCGCGGACGCAGCTTTTCGACGGCCTGGATCGACGCGCCCGGATCAATGGCACTTGGACAATCTCGTCCTTCTCAGCTGCCCTATGATTAGCCAGCATGGGCCCTTCTCCCATTATGTCATCCTCCATAACCGCCTTTCCCCCACTACCGTGTGTCATCTATCCTCATCCACCCTTTCGTCCAGGTGGCCCCCTCTCTGTCTCGTCGTCCACTCACCACCTGCCACGTGTCCCTTTCCCTCCACGTCAACCTACCACTAATATGCATCCATTATGTTTACCCTCTTGCCTCCTGTGCTTATTCCTTTCTCCATGTGTCTTTCCTATAACCTCTCTCGCCCCCTCATCTTTCCAGGCCTCATCCTCATAGTCCGACGCCACCACTCCTATCATGCACCCCATTCTTCGCGCTGGCCTCCATGCCTGTTCATCAAGCCATTCAGTTATTCCAGGTGGCAACGCGAGGAGTCTTCCATATCCCAAGGTGTTGAGTTGGCCAGGTTGTCCTCAATCCCCGTGAAGCAGTTATTGAAGCAGTTGGTGGTGGTTAGACATCGTCTCCGCCATAATGGGAAAGTCCGGCAATGACTTAAAGGCACGTCGAGTCACCGATGAAACTGTCAGAAGATCGTTCGCATCTGCCATAAGTTTCACGACCATTCAAGGATTGCGGCTACAGATTGTCAGAATCCATGCAGACGCAAAGATTTCAATGTTGCGCCTCGATTTTGTTGTTGTTACTAGTTTGAGTATATGTAGGCGTTTTCACCATTTTGGTATCTATCGATGGTAGAGCTGAGCTCCTGACTGTAAAGTTTCAACAACCATTATGGTTTCCTGGTTATGCCTCTGTGTTTGAGACTTCTTGGTTTATGACAAACAGTTCTTCTTTTTCATCTATGTTTCATCTCATGCCAGAGAGTCCATTATCAAAGGATTCGCGTGGATTGTTGCAATTTTGTTATGATAAAGGATTTGTTGTGACATTATTGTGTTCTCTAGTCTTTTGTGTTTGAATGTAAAAGGATTTTGCGTTCAGATGCTTTCTTCTCCAGTCTGTCACAAACCGAATGTTTATGATAGATCTTCGCACTCTTCTCACGCAAGTCTTCCCCCTACTCACCCTTTATTGCAACTCACTGTTTGAAGTTTATCAAGACCTCACTCATCCATGCATGCCTGGCCTAGTTTCTGAGTTGAGACGATATCATTCTGAGTTTTCCTCCATTTGATCACCCCTTTTTAAACAAATTGTGACATTAAACTGATGGGTGTCATGCTCTGCTCCTGCAAGCAATCCAGGAGTGACTTCTGGCTCCAACAGCTCCAATGGAGCAGCGCTTGCTGAACTTGGAGTCTCTGGATGAAAATCGTCGATCTTCATTATAGAACAACGAGGCAGCTAAAAAATGATCCAAGGCTACCTTTGATCGCCATGTCAACCTTCGATCATTCCGTGAAGGCGACCTCATCTTGGCTTATGATATCGCTCATGATACCTTTGGCCACGGCAAATTCGAATCACTTTGGCATGGCCCTTACATCATCCAACATTGCCTCACCAAAGGCGCATACATCCTAGCCTCTCCCAAAGGCCATTCGCTCAAAGAACCCGTCAATGGGTTATATCTCAAGAAATTTTATGCTTAAACGTAGTCATGCTACTTTAGGTTATTTTCTTTTCTAGCGTTTTTTAATCTTTTTTCTCCTTCCCTCTCGTCTAAACTATCCTTTGTTCTATTGACAGATGCTTCCTCCACCAGCTTATGACATCAGTTACACCGACGGTGCCAGCCGTTGGACACAAAATCTCGCTTCAGCTGCTTGGGCTCTCTACACTCCCTCACATGAAATGCTACATTCAAGCGGCATATGTTTGGGACCAGCAACCAACAACCAAGTTGAATACACTGTTGTCATTGGCCTCCTGATCGACGCTCAACATCACCATATTCGTCACCTTAGTGTTTTCCTCGACTCTCAACTAGTTGTTCTCCAGCTCAACAATGTATACCATGTACGCGATCCGTGCCTCTTTCGCAAATACCTGCAGGTTAGACTATTATCTCGACATTTTGATTCCATCACATTTACACATATTCCAAGACAATCGAATCAAACAACAGATGAAATATCTAACATGGTGTTAGATTGGCACATATCACATCAAACTACACATACATAAACATCTCACAAATCCTGTCACAGCATATAGATAGAATAGACATCGTCATCATCAACAAAAATCACATGTAGACAACATCAGGATCTCAAAATATGTATACTCATATATATATCAGCCCATCAGGCCATCTGAATGTTTACATACAAAAATACATATGCCCGCAGGCCAGTGCCGCACCTCGATACAAAAATCGGCTCACCAGCCTATATGAAATCAAAAAGGTATACATCATACATAAATCAGGGTGCCTCTATCGCACCCCCACCTGCTCCTCCCTCAGGAGGAGGTGGTGGCCCACCCCCACCTACCCCAGGCGGTGGTGGAGGACCACCCATAGGACCCTCCTGCCTCGGCGGCAGGCGTCCACTAGTCATCGTGGCAAGCACAGCTGCTCATCGCACTATAGACCGCCATGGTGGCAGTACTCCTATACACTGCTCCAGGAATCCCTCATCCTGGATGCGTATCCACATGCCCTCAGGCACGTCCTATAACACCGTCTCCAGACGATGGCGTATATCATCAAAATCAACTCCAGTCGCTAGCGGAGGAGCGTGTGATGGCCCCGCACCAGGGTAATCGAACCGACGCCTCCTCCCTGCCCTCTCAGGCTCTTCTGGTCGCTCTGCGGCCTCATCCTGCCGACATCTCTCTCCACGCGGCAGTCTCTCCGGCTCTCACTGAGCCAGCACTCTCTGCATCTCCCTCTCGCGCCCGCGCGGTGCCACATCTGCACATGCAACAAACAAACAACAACAGATAGTATCAACATCTATAGCACATACATAGGGACTGATATCTCAAAAGATAACATAAATCACAAAACCTACACAATACTCCACGTACCTCGATGATCAAAAACCTCCCCAGGAGGCAACACCATGTCCGGGTCCCCCCGGAAGTCAACCCCAGCATAGGGGTACTGCAGTACTACCTGGGGCATCTACCGCCATATCTGTGCCGCGTATGCAGAAAAATAATGACCACCTTCGCCACCACCGTGGCGAACCAAAACTGTAGGCTCTCGTGCCCCCGGCATCTCCAACAAAACCCTCGGGCGCAGCATCGGCACCCTCTCCAAAAACCAGGCTACCAGGATAGAACCAAACGCGAACTCTCCTGTACCTGTGGACCGACAACGGTCCAGCTGTGCTATCATCCGCACATGTAGCATCAGTCCCCAAGCGAACTGCTCGCTGCCCACCACTCTCTCCAGCACCAACAATTGGCCCCCACTAATCCGTTGGGTCGCAAGTGACCCATACACACGAACAATCATCGTCGCTATGCAACGATGCGTCAGGGAGTCTATAGCACTAACACTCACTACAGTCCCAGACATGAATTTCTTGCCTGAGCAATATCGCTCGACGATCGTCACCAGGGTTGTCTCCCTCGACAGCACAGGCTCTGTTGGTAGGGGTGTACCCCAAAAGGGGAGACCAGTCAAAAAATATACATCCTCCACCGCAGTGAAGGGGATATGCTCTCCTCGCACGAGGAAGCAGTGCAGCTCCGGACTCCACATCTGGAGCAGGAACTGCAGTAAATACTCTTGTGCCCATATCAACGGGAACTCAAAAAACTTTAGCAACCCACAGGTTGCTAAAGTCGCTCACACCTCAGGCCCTGCATTGGCCACGACCTCTCTCAACTGGGCCCAATATCGCTCTCGCCACGACACTGGCATCATCACTACGGTCCACCTGCACACAACATAGAGTCCGATATCAGCTTATGCAACCATCAAATGCATCAAAAAGACTCATTTTTTACCCTTCAACCTTGCCTCATAGGCGCGGTTTTATCACCCACAGGCGCGCACACATGCGCGCCTATTCATTACATAGGCGTGCATCTATGTGTGCTTATTCATTGCACAGGCGCGCCCCTGAGTGTGCCTGTTCACCATACAGATGCGCACAGGTGCGCACCTGTCCAACCCACAGGCGCGCACTAATGTGCGCATGTTCACAACACAGGCGCGCCCTTAGGGCGCGTCTTAAATTCCCTTCCCCACGCACCCATGCGCGCATATTCAGTGTACAGGCGTGCACGTATGCGCGCCTTCCACCGAATCGCCTGCGCATGCGGGCCCACATCCCATAAAAAATCCCATCAAACCCTTTGTACGGCCCCCCGTACCTACCCTGCCCAAAAATTGGAAACCTATTTCTATGCAGGATGATCAGACCACTAACCTGAAACTCGCAGAACGTCGGTTGGCTGCCTCGTCCTCCCTGAATCTCCAAATCTCCTCTGAAATCTGCTCGTCCAGTCACTGTTGCAGTAGGTACAAATGAGGTGGCAATGTGGGCCCTACAGCTATATATAGGCCTTTTGCCAAACTTCCACTCACCATTCCGGGAGCCCAAGGTGTCCATTTTTCAAACCGTCTTCAGCCATGGGATCAGCATCCCACCACCTACATCACAGTTGTCCCTGGGTCACTTTTCATTCTGAGCCCCCGGGGCACCTTTTTTTCATATCATGGTCAGGTACGCACGCACATTGTCACATTTATCTAATACATGCTCATATCTTTGCTTCTCTTCAGATATTGTTCACTTTGGGTATTTGGTTGTTCTGTGTGCAGGTACTTGATCATCATCCCTCAACATCATTCCTTCAGGTATATACTCAGCACTGGCATGTAGTCTCTCCCGCTCTATTGCATTTACATTTCCAGTCACACCCTCTGATATTGGCCTTTAGG
>SNQJ01S0001183.1:741953-753435 GCA_010110895.2 Picea sitchensis
CTCTCTCCACGTGGAAGTCTCTCCGGCTCTCGCTGAGCCGACACTCTTTGCAACTCCACCTCATGCCCGCGAGGTGCCACATCTACACATGCACCAAACAACAAACATCAGATCGTATCAGTGTCTATAAATCATACATATGAACTGGTATATCCAAAAATAACATAAATCAAAATATACACAAACTCAACATACCTCGATGGTCAAATACCTCCCCAGGAGGTAGCACCATGTCCGGATCCCCCCGGAAGTCCACCCCAGCATAGGGGTACCGAAGTATGACCTGCGACATCTGCCGCCATATCTGGGCCGCCTATACTGTAAAGTAATGGCCACCTTCGCCACCACCGTGGTGAACCAAAATTGAAGACCACCACCTCAATCGCGACTCTCGTGCCTCAGGTGCCTCTAGTAGCACCCTCGGGTGCAACATCGACACCCTCTCCAAGAACCAGGCTACCAGGATCGAGCCAAAAGCAAACTCTCCGGTACCTGTGGACCGACAACGGTCCAACTGCGCGATCATTCGCGCGTGCAGCGTAAGTCCTCATGCGAACCGCTCACGGCCCACCACCACCCTCTCCAGNACGCGAACAATCATCGCCGCTATGCAACGATGCACCAGGGAATCTATACCACTCACACTCACTACAGTTCCCGACATGTAGTTCTCGCTTGAGCAATATCACTCGGTGATGGTAGAAAGATGTGTATCCCTCGACAGCACAGGCTCTGCCGGTAGAGGCGTTCCCCAGAATGGGATCCCAGTCAAAAAATAGACATCCTCCACCGCAGTGAAGGGGATCTGCTCTCATCGCACGAGGAAGCAGTGCAGATCTGGGCTCCACATCTGGAGCAGGAACTGCAGTAAGTACTCCTGTGCCCGTATCAACGGGCACTCAAAAAACTTTAGCAACCCACAGGTTGCTAAAGTCTCTTGCACCTCAGGCCCTGCATTGGCCACATCATCTCGCAACTGCGACCAGTCTCGCTCACGCCACCGAACAACCATAGTCACTGCTAGCCACCTGCTCACAACACAGAGTCCTATATCAGCTTATGCAACCATCAAATGCATCAAAAAGACTCATTTTTTCACCCTTCAACCTTGCCTCCTATGCGTGGTTTTACCACCCACAGGCGCACACACATGCGCACCTGTTCACTATACAGGCGTGCATGTATGCGCGCCTATTTTTCTCACAGGGGCGCTCGTGAGCGCGCCTGTTCACCATACAGGCGCACGCTAGTGCATGCCTTTTAAACCCACAGGCGCGCGCTAGTGCGCGCCTGTTAAACCCACATGCATGCTCTGGAGCATGCCTGTTCACCCCACAGGCGCGCACTACTGTGCGCTTGTCCACCTCACAGGCGCGGCTCTAGGGCGCGCCTTAAATTCCCCCTCACGCGCACCCATGCGTGTCTATTCAGTGGATAGGCGTGCACGTATGCGCGCCTTCCACTAAATCGCCCATGCATGTGGGCCCACATCCTATAAAAAATTCCCTCAAACCCCCTGTACGGCCCCCCCACCATCGATCGGATACCTCGTGCTCCCTGAAACTCCAAATCTCCTCTGCAATCTACTCATCCAGTCACTGTAGCAGCAGTTACAAATGAGGTGGCAATGTGGGCCCTACAACTATATATAGGCCTTTTGCCAAACTTCCACTCAACATTCCGGGAGCCCAAGGTGTCCATTTTTCAAACCGTCTTCAGCCACGTGATCAACATCCCGCCGCCTACATCACGACAGTCCCTGGGTCACTTTTCGTCCTAGGCCCCCGGGGCACCCTTTTTTCCATATCATGGTCAGGTACGCACGTGCATAGTCACATTTTTCAAATACATGCTCATATCTTTGATTCTCTTCAGATATTGTTTACTTTGGGTATTTGGTTGTTCTGTGTGCAGGTACGTGATCATCATTTCTCAACATCATTCCTTCAGGTATATACTCAGTACTGGCATGTAGTCTTTCCCGCTGTACTGCATTTACATTTCCAGTCACACCCTCTGATATTGGCCTTTAGGATACCCATTCCCGGCTCTGCAGTACTCACACCTCCATTTGCATCTTCGGTACTGTTACCCGGTAGCTTTTTTACCCACATGAGTTGTCCCATTCATAGCACCTTTTGGCACTTTTTGACACTCATGCTGTTATTCATTACCCTTTAGGGATGGGAGTCCCGGTAGTCTTTCATCATGTTGCGAATCAACCACATACTTCTTCCCCTCATTTTGATAGCTTCCCATATGGACTCCCAGATCATCACTTTATGGTTCTATTCTTTTTCCTGCACCCCCACAGGATCATGAACCCTCCATTTCATCCACCATCAGTTTTCCCATCTGCGAACCTATCTCCATTTCACCTACCTCATACAGAAACTCACCAATGGGGCCCCCACCCTTCATCTATTTTCCAAGAAATTTCTGCCCTCCCTGGGGNTCAATTGATCAGCCTAAAAACATTGGTGATATTGGTCTTTTTGTGTTTGTTATTTCTTTATCCATATGCTCATAGTTTTAGTTTGTATTAGTTTAATTCTTGCTTATAGTTTTGTTGTTATTTTTCTAACTCTTTCCTCTACAGTTGTCATGCTCAGCAAGACCCAACTGGGCATGTAAGCACCCCTTATTTGTTCACCAAGGTGACGAATTGGGTGCAAACAACTGGGTACACATGGTCCAAAAACCCTGACAAAAGATGCAGGAAAGATGGGAAGAGTGTGAGAAAAATTGGGAAAAGATCAACCAAGAAATGAGGGATATCGACTTGTCAGAGTTTGGCCCACCAGAGGATTTCGTTGATTTACGTGACATAGTTAAGTGGCATGCAGAGAAAGACCATTTATGTGAAATGAAGATTTTGCAGGTTTCAAGCATGATCCCAAGCCAAGTGCAGATGTTCATGGAGCCCCCGATTAAAGCTATCGCAGTCTTACAAGGCATGAGTGCCAAACTAATCAAGTACAAAGAACGAGCAGTTGAGATGAAGTAGGTCCTCTCTGCTTTGATGGATCAACAAAGGTTCCTTTATGCAAATACATGCGAATATCTCTTCTGCACGTGGTCAGATTACGAAAGGAACAATCTACTTCAGTAAAATGACAAGATGATTTTAAGATAATTGATAGATAAATTTTTCACGTGTCGTTTTCTTGACTTAACACAACTTTAGTAGCTATTTTTAGTTTAGTTATTTTTTTA
The DNA here is from genome assembly GCA_010110895.2 of Picea sitchensis. Classification (NCBI taxonomy): domain Eukaryota; kingdom Viridiplantae; phylum Streptophyta; class Pinopsida; order Pinales; family Pinaceae; genus Picea; species Picea sitchensis. Next base: position 745,170 of record SNQJ01S0001183.1, read on the forward strand.
AATAAGAGAATCAACCTTGTATTTAAGGATTGATGGTTTTGGAGAGAAATATTTTTTTCTAGAATATTGTAAAAGAATTATTTATGTTCAAGTTATTTTAATTTAGAAGTTTTGTTTAGAACCAAAGACACTTCTTTCATCCGAGGTGTGAATGTGATTGGACCGAAGGGGATTATCTCTGTCTTCAAATTCAATATTTGTTGTTGTACCGAGTAAGAGTTGTTGTATATATTATTTAAGCTATCTTATAATGTTGTGACAATTCTTTTATTCTAATTGATGAATAGAAATCAATTGTGTTAATATGTGATTGATGGTAGAGCATTGAAAATTACTTTTACTGCACTAATTTTTTGTCATGTATATGTTTTCTTTCTGTAACTGTTATCTCAGATTATGTTGAATGACTACAAGTCAAAATGGTTTTATTACTAGTTTGAAATATTTTAGTTCTTCATTGTCTGGATGTTGAGGTATAAAGGTTATCCTGAAACCTAGTTTTCTTCAATATAATTTAATTTCCCTATGTCATTTAGTTTAATATTTACCTTTCGTTTTCAAAAATACTAGAAAAGAATAAAAAATAGAACTATATAGCCCAAGGAAAGGTTTCACAGAAAGACATATCTATCAGTCACGATTAAAGCCCATCGATAATTCCAGCCAGATCAAAAATCTGGAGAACCTTACCACTCATCAAATGCTTACGAGTATAATTGGGCCTCTTAAGAGAGTTTGGTTCCTATTGTTGAGTCAAAGGGATCTTGGACCCCTCAATAGAATTGGCGCTAGAAGGAAGGATTGATGAATGCATGGCTAACAATATCTCTAATAATATATTTTGTATATCCTATAGATTCAAAACAAACCACATGCATGGCTAGTAATTCTCAAGACATCCCACATACATCGAGTACTCCCAATATGAGTAACTCACCTCAACATGAAGAGTAAGAACACTCATACCCTGAAATACATTACACTCTTCAACACAAAGAGCTGAATAAGTTCAGAAGAATCACCAGAGCTTATGCCCAACAGATCGGAGCATTACCTCTAGCTCATTTACTTCCTCGAAGAAAATAAGTAAGAAGATCAATTCTCAACACCTCTGATCATGTGTTCATTCACACTATAGAAGGCCTGATAGAATTTTCCCTCACAGAGATCAAACTACCCCTTGGTCTAATACCCAAAACACCATCTTTCACCCTACCAGCTAGTAACTACTCTGAACTTGACAATTTTGAATCTGAAGAGGAAGGGCCCAACTCTGATCATTCATGTTCTGAATCAAAAGAAATGGGGTATAATAATGATAACTATGGAGAAGGAGGATATCAGCCTCAGGATAACCAACCATGGTTGGAAAGAGATGCTCTAGTGATTTCAAGACTGATGCATAACCTACCTAGACATCCAGAAAAGCTACTTCCCAAATTTGACCCTGAAACCTATGGATTCTCTGAATACAATATTAAGAAGTTCATATTAGCCATAAGGTTGATGAATGTACAACACGAATATGTGGTGTGTATATTTTTCCCTTATACCTTAGAAAATTCAGCTTCAACTTGGTATTTCAACCTACCAAGTGGTTCCATAATTAGCTGGACGAAGTTTCAAAATGATTTCTTGGACAAATTTGCTAAAGAAACTACTACATGATCTTTAATGGATGAACTTTTCACTACCACTATGAATCCAAAAGAAAAGGTCAAATATTTCAATCAAAGGTTCACCACCATTTTGAACAAATTCCAACCCGAGGCTAGACCTACTCAGAAGCTTCAGATTGAATTATATGTTAATGCTCTCCCAACTTCTATTTCCATGTTCGTAAAAAGGGCTTCCGAAAATACTCTAGCCGAAAAATTTGAAGAAGCTAAGACAATTGAATTCCAAATGAAAGGATGCAAAGAAGGCCAGATCTCACTAATAAAAAAGGAAACCCAACTTCCACCTAAGAGGGGACTTTTGTTAACTATACCCCTAGGAAAACAAACAGAACAAGGTCTTGAGAAAGAGGGAGGGGACCTAGAAAACCTGTAGTGGATGATAAAAAAACTTTCCAACGAGATCATAGATATGAAAATGAGTGTCGGGGAAGGAAACCAAAGCCAAAGGCATTATAAACCTTTTTTTAAAAGGAACCCACATTTCAAGGCTAAAGAACCTCCCCTAGCCAACCTAAACATCGACTTAGGGAATGTAGCATCTGACTCCTTCTATACTTATCATCAAGAAAAACATTCAGAAAGGGATTGCCCCCAATGGTTTCATGCTATGAATCTAATGGCTAATCTATTCCTAGACAAATGTTCTCTAATTGAGCAACCCAATGGCTCAATAATAGGTGTCATCGATCAAGAAATTTAAGAACCACATGAAGATATCACTACGTTGTTATGGGATCCTGATCACCCGATACCTTTCAATGACGTCATTGAGGTGCAGGGACCCCTGAATAAAATTCTAGTTGTACATACATGAAGTAAAAGTCAAACTGTCCAAACTAATCCCACCACTACTCAATCATCTAGAGGGAATCAAGAGGTTGATCACCCCAAACCCCTATTTTCTTCCCAAAAAAACCCCACAAACATACATACATGAGAAATGCCTATGCTAGACTACAATGTAGTAGAAGACTTGAAGAAGATGAAAGCCAATGTGTATGTCATGGACATGTGTAGGATTACTCAAACAAATTCAGAAGATGTCATGATCATAATTTCTACACACCCCAAATTTGTTCAAGTAATTGACATAACCATGGTAGACATCCTGGAGGCCTATGGAATGTTACTTAGCTGAGATTGGTGTGAGAAATTAAATGGATACTTAAGTACTAATTGGACTCACCTCTGGTTTCCATTGAAAGGACATCCAAAAATGATCAGGATTGATAGAGAAATATCCCTCAAACATACTATCACTGATTTAAAGACCCCAAATGAACCCTCGTCAATAGAGTTCACTGTGTTAGGAAACTACTCATGTGATTTTGATTTCGGTAATTTCGCCCCTCACATATATAACATACCTTCCGCACAAAAATCTGAAATGATATTTCAAATAGACTTACTAGCAGTCGCTGAAGAAAGCATCCTCTGTTAGGGTTCTTCGACAAGAGTAGTAGACAAGGAGGTTGAAATTGAAAAAATAGCTAGACATGAAAAATTTAAAAATTATCCTCCCTAAATTTGGACGTTGTACTTTGATGGCTCTAAATCTCAAGAAGGGTCGAGAGCGGGATGCATCCTCATTGACCCAAAGGGGAAGTGAAACTTCTTATCCTGCAGATTAGAATTTGAATGCACTAATAACATTGTTGAATATGAAGCTCTAGTCTAGGGGCTAAAGAAAGCCATCAACTTAAACATCAAGGAACTGAAATTTTTTAGACTCTAGAATTATCGTTAGGCAAGTGAAGAATACTATCCATTGCAATTCACCTCACTTAACGAATTGTCAACAAGAGGTGCACAGACTAATAGACAATTTTGAGGCCTTTAACATTACCGTTGTTCCCAAGATGAAAAATACCCTTGTTGATGCTCTAGCCACTGCAGCCTCAAGATTATCTCCTTTAGAATATTATGAAGCCTCAAGGTTTGTAGTAGAAATTCTCTACAAACCGTCGATACCTAACAACATTTCTAACTGAAAAGTCTTTGAAGGGGATGAACATATTGTATATTTCCTGACTAATCAAGAGAATTTAAAGAATTTGGTCATTGATGATGAAATATTCCAAGAACTACTCACAGAATCAAATCTCCACGAATAGAAGAAAGGAACATATCACTTTGATGACAAACCCAAGTTTCACACGATACTAAAAGGAGTAGCCAATCTTGAGAACCTTTTCGACCTAAGGGAAATATTTAGAGGGATAAAGAATGCAAAAATAGGGAGCTCATGCCCTATATATTAAACTATAAACCTAGGAACCCCTTAGAACCCAAAGAATGTCCATTTAGGTAAGACAGTGTCCAAAGAAGATATAAAAGATTATCTTAAATTGTTTAAAGAATATCAGGATGTCTTTGCTTGGTCCTACCGAGAATTGAAAACTTATGATACTCGCATTATCCAACACACTATCCCGTTAAAATCTAGAGTAAAACCTTTCCAGCAAAAGCTTAGGAAGTACCACCCATCTCTGGAACCTATGATGTATCAAGAGATGAAGAAATTGTTAGATGCTAAGATTATCTTTCAAGTAAGACACTCTGCATGGGTAGCCAATCTGGTGCCTATTAGAAAGAAGTGTGGGGAGATTCGTCTGTGTGTGGATTTCATAAACCTTAACAGAGCTTTGAAAAAAGATAACTACCCAGTCCCACCCATGGAATAGCTCCTACAAACATTATCTGGCTCTGAATTTTTTTCCCTCCTAGATGGTTTCTCGAGATATAACCAGGTCATGGTTTTAGAAGAAGATCGATTAAAAACTACCTTCTGAACCAAGTGGGGAACCTTTGTGTATAAAAACATTCCCTTCGGGTTGATTAATGTAGGGGTAACCTTCCAAAGGGCCATGGATGTAGCCTTTCGGGGATTAATAAACAAGTGTGTGGTATTCTATTTAGATGACATAACAATATACTCAAAAAATAAGGAGGACCACATTTAGCATTTGACTCAGATATTTGAAAGGTGTAGGAAATATGGAATATCTTTGAACCCTAAGAAAACCATCTTTGGTGTAGAGGAAGGGAAACTATTATTTCATATTATATCTCAAGGAGGAATTAGCATCGACCCTGAGTGGATAAAAGCGATAGCTCAACTCCCCTTGCCTCACAATAAAAAGGCCATGCAATCCTTCTTTGGGAAAATCAACTTTGTGAGAAAATTTACTCTTGACTTCGCCTAAAATGTTAAACCTTTACAAAAAATGATTTGAAAAGATGCATAGTTTAAATGGGATGAAGAAAGTAAAGGAGCCTTCGACAAAATCAAAACTACAATTTCCCAAGCACCAGTGCTACGAATCCCTGATATCAACAAATATTTTTTCCTTTATACCTTTGCTTCTAACCAATCCTTGGCTGCAATACTTACCCAGAAGGATCACGAAAACAATGAGGCATTGGTATCATTTATGAGCACTAACATCCAAAGAGACGAATTGAACTATCCGACTATATATAAACAGACTTACACAGTTTATAAAGTAGTCAAACATTTTAGATCCTATATATTAAAGAATCACACTAAAGTCATAGTACCTCACCTCATGGTCAGATTTTTGTTCACCCAACAATAAATGGGAGAAAGAAGGGGAAATTGGATGGCAATCATTCAGGAATTTGATCTAGATATCAAACTTGCCAAAATAGTCAAGGGTCAAGGATTCTGTAAACTGGCCATTGAGGCCCAAGATCTGATCAATGTGGAAGACTCTGGTTGGGAAAATGAGTTTTCATTATGGTGCAACGAAGCCTTCTCTACTACATATTGGAAAAATTGTGACGACTACTTGTGACGAAAGTACTCTTTCATCGCAAAATTCAAGAGAAAAAGTTCAATTTTTCAATTTTAATCTAAATCCACCTCGTATACGTTGCTCTATCGACGGACCCAAACTATCGTTGGTTTTGTGACGCTCATCAAGATGGTGGACTACTGTCTCAATTTCGACAAACTTGTGTTTTCGTCGCAAGAGCGACGCTAACTTTTGACCATTATAATGTTCATCGCAAGCACGACGAATACACCGTTATAATTGTTCCCATCTTCGGCAAAGTGACCTAAATATAAAAAATAAATAGGTAAAAAAAAAGAAATATTTAGGTCACGTTTGTCTCCATTGCGACGATGATGACCTAAATTGACCTATAAATATTTGACGATTTAAAGATGTTGTGACAATCTTGTTATAACAATGACGGTTCCGAAAGGGTATTTTTGTGCGGAAGAATGTCCCAGAATATAGTTAGAGGTGGGGAAAAAAGTAAAGTGGGTGAAAAGGATGATGGTAGATGTTATTTCCCTTGCCAAAAATGTTTCCTCGTACGTCCCGTAAGAATTTTAATAGCAACAACTACAAAATATTGTACGAAATATGGCCACATTGATGGCTGATCGAATGAATATCGTCCCATGGTAATTAGCTATATATTCATTATCTTTTTTTATTTTGTCAATGTTATATATAATTAGCCACATTAATTTTGCATGATTGTTTCTATTATAAAGTTAGAGTTTCCCTCTAACTTTCTGCAGAATATTGCACCAAGTATTAGTAGAAATGATGTTGTACAAGCTGAGGGACATCATGACCAAGCAAATGAGGATCTCAAGGAAGAAGATGATGGGACAAATCAAGTTAATGATTCCATGGAAGAAGATGATGGGAAAAATCAAATGATCCAAGATTTGTTTTCATAGCTAGATAAGGATGGGGACAATGCTGGTATTTATGATGAACCTCTATTAGAAAAGGAAAATAAACGACTTTATGAAGGATCAAGAGCAAATCTTCTCTCCGCTACATTGTTTCTAGTGAACTTAAAGGTTATGAATAATTTGTCAAAAACTTGTATGACATAGATCCTAAGGTATGTAATATGTTTCATCTCATATTATACATAAATGTTGATTTTTTTCTATTTTTTTTTAGTGTTAATAAATGTGTAAAATAAGAATGCAATTTTTACGATTGATATTCTTACATTAACTAGTTATTTGTTATGTTGTATATTGTTAGGTGAATTTTTGTTACTATCGTCAAATATTTTACCTCGCACATATCGAGGTTTGCATGCCATTATGAAAGACATTGGAATGGATTATCAAACTATAGATGCATGTCCTAATGACCATATTATATATTATGGACAACATGCTTCGAAAACAGAATGTCCGCAATGTCTTGTCAGTAGATATCGAACCGATCAAGTAACAAAAAGGGTGCCTTGAAAGGTTCTTTGTCATATTCCCATAATTCCACGTTTGCAATGATTTTTCAGGTGTGAAAGCATAGAACAATTTATGGATTACCATGCACATAACAGAAGTGGAGATGGTGTTCTTCGAATGCCTGTCGATGGTTCTGCATTTAGGGAAATTGAGGAAAAATGGGCAGATTTCAAAGATGAACCTTGTAATGTTAGGCTTTCATTGGCAGCTGACGGTGTTAATCCATTCGGAGATATTAGGTCTATTTACTCAGTGTGGCCTATTTTTGTTATCAACAATAACATTCCTCCTTGGATGTCAATAAAGAGGGAGCACATAATGTTGACAATGATTGTTCCAACTATTTTTTTACATTAATTTTTTTAATGTAACATTTTCATTTGTTTCAATTTTTGCATAATATCTTTTGTTTATTTATTTACTTATATATATTACATGATATCATTCCTATAGTAATTATGTATAATTTAAAACAATTAGATAAGTACCAGGTTAAAGATATGAATGTATATATTGAGCCTCTTATCGACGAGCTACTAAAGTTATGGGTTGGCATCACAATGTATGACATATATAAACCAATCGGGGAGAAGAAATTAAAATTTTGTGGAATAATTTTATGGACAATTCATGATGCCCTTGGACTAACAAATTTTTGTGGTATGTAGCATTCTAATATTGCTCTTTAATACTATATAATTTTTTAATGTTATCATGGTGCATGTTTAATTTTTAAATAATCTCATCGTATAATTGACATTAATCCATTTGTTGCAGGTCTTCAAACAAAGAGTAAATTTGCATGTCCAGTTTGTGGCCCTAAGATGAAGTATTGTCATTCAAAAAGTTTAGGAAAGATGGTGTTTGATGAGTATAGGCACCTTCTTCCTAAGAACCATAGGTATCGTACTACTGAAAAACATATTTTCAATGGGAAAGAAGAGACTGGTTTAAAACCACGAAGAATGACACCTCACCTATGGAGGTTGGAATATAATAGAAATCATCAAGGTACTCAATTTCATAATGTATCGTAGATCATGTAATGTTTTTAATGTTTATTTTAATCATTGAATTTATTTTACCGTGTTTGATAATTATTTTTGTGATTTCTTTTATGCTTCATGAAGGCTGCAATCATCATGAAGGTATTAATAATGGGCTTCCACGAGGAATGAAATGTTATATCACTCAATTCATGAGGTTTCCCTACTATGAGGAGCTAAAAATAGCTCATTTGTTTGATACAATGCATATCAGGAAGAATGTGACTGAAACGTTATGGTGAATCATAGATGGTAGGAGGGACAAAGAAAAAATTGTCAAAATTTGT
>SNQJ01S0001183.1:800028-839840 GCA_010110895.2 Picea sitchensis
TCTGCACTCCCCCGCGTGGAAGAGTGTACATACTTCTGGGGTGTAAATACTTCATGGGGTATAAACACGGCTGAAAGCAAGGACCTCTGAATCAGGAAGATAATCAGGCTCCACAACCAACAATTTTTCCCTGCATTGAAACCTAGGATGGATAATTGACCACACAGAAACGATGAAATGCATGATCAATAATGAGGACAATGAATGTGTTGTTGTCTTTCTTCCAGTAGAGGTACAAAAATACTATAAACTCAGAGACCCAGAGGAAAGACTGAATACATATTTTGTGATCAGATTTTATGGGTTCCATAACACCATCTGGTTACTAGCCTCATGGTGGAAATAAGATAAAAAGTGCACAAACATGAGCAATGGATGGTACAACACGGTAAACCTCAGAGAGCCTTATATGTATTTAATGGATTTAATTTTTCAATTGTATGGAGAAAAAGATTGATCTAAGTTTTCAGAGGCATGGATTCCCTTAGCATATGTCATGGAAATCTCTGGGAGCAGTTTCAATTGGGGAGCCATCATTTCCAAGCAGCTGAGTATCAACATCCTACAGGCCCAGACACCAAAAGATGGAGAAACATTAGTTTTCTACATGGTATCTTACCTGTTGGACATAATCTACGCGAGAAACATTTTCACTCGTAGCATGTTGTCAAGTTACCCATGCATGTTTATTTCATCATTTTGTGGGAAAACATGTACAAAACATTTTACGTCGTGATATGTGATGTGTTTATAGCTAGAGTGCACTTTATTATATTTATAAAATAATGCCCAAGGATTTCAATGGTAGCCAAAAAGATGATATCCAAAGTTGGCCACTGGTATTTTGAAGAAACAAGCACTTATATCAGAGTATTCAGGGCTATTGGTGCACCACACTTACTCCTCGTTCATGTCTCGTACCATCTCATATTGGGATAAATTTGTTACCATAAAATTCGGAAAGGCTATAATGCTTATTTGGTAAAGGACAAGAAGAGGGATTGCATACCCTATGGTTTTCATATTAGGTTTTATATGGTAAAAGACACTGCACAGGAGAAACAAGAAGGATTGAATAATCTTGAGTATCGGTTCCCCACAGGTCGTTTTCGCAAGCATAGTACAAAGGGGTTGGTACTCCAGTATGCGTCATAGGTATTCTCATGTTGGCCATATGCTCATGACTATTTCGAATATGAGATCTTTATCAAGGGCACCCAAGACTGGGAGAAGGTGCTCCATAGAAGTGATAACCCAAATATGACCAAATTCAAAGCAATGACCATGGATGAACAATTTGAGACAATAGAGAACACTTCTCAAGAAGCCATTAGAGTAAGAGAAGAAAACAAAGCAGCAGAAGTGGTAGAGGCACATATAAGGGGGATATTGTTACTAGAAGAAGTTGAGAGAGCTACGCAAAGATTAGGGGAAGATCCTCGACTTAATCCTTTGATAGGACCCCTGATAATTACCGTGGTCATTACAAACAGCTATGAGGTAGAACTAAATGACTCAAAAACAATTCCACCAGAAGAGACTACCGACCAAGAGAACACTAGCCCTATGTCACCACAGGCAGGATCGTCGATGGCTACCACAGATCAACGAAGGTCAGTGAGAGCATCAAGTGGGACAAGTATGCCTACTATCCTCATAGGTTTAATCACCATATATGACGATGAGGAAGGCTTGGAAGCTTCAAGCATAAGCTCGGGTCCAATCACACAGGAGAAAGAACCAAGGGAAACATATACTCCAGCCTCCGAAGATTTGGTCCCAAATCCCCAAGAAGGTAGCTTGGGAGCTAGGACCACTCTCAACACTATTTTTCCCGATCAACTTGAAACACAACCGTCGGGAGAAACACAACCTAATGATGAAAGCTCTAACCATGATATGGATACAGGTGAACAAGAAGAAGGAATGGGGCAAACAAAAATCGGCATCCCAACGATCGAACTATCAGCCAATACTGACACTCTTCCCACTTCTCCATCTAAGGAAAAGACTCCATCTATCGATGAGGAAAAACAAAAGGTCGAATCACTAGGAGGCAAAACAGGCTCCTCTGCTAAGGAGCTGAGTGGACCAAGCCTTGAAACAGAACAAGCGTCAACACCATTACTACCATATAAACCGTTGACTAAGGAAGAGGGAGGTCAGGTACCTACCCCTAGAAGAGATAGAGAAACCAGCATGGAACACCTCTTTACGGCAGGGAGCCTAGGAAATAATTTGTCTTGGGGAGATCATAAATTTCCTAAACCTATAGATGAAGTTGTTGATATACATGCCATCTCTTATGATAGTGTTGATGGGGCCTAAATCCTCTAACTCAACAGCAGGAACCAAACCCGCCACCGAGGCCCAATTAGACTCTGTAGCGTTTGGAGTGGAATGGTTCTCCAGATCTTGCGATCTGGCCAGATTATCGATGGGCTTTTGTATCTTCTGTTGGAGGCTCTTCCTCAATTAGGACAATTCTTTTATGTATATCTCTTGGGTGGGGATGGTGTGAGAGATGCAATCTAGTATAAACCAACTTGACAAACAACAGGACAGAAGTTTAAACTATTGGGAAGAGCTCTAACTTGGGATAACCCGCTACTCGAACATGCATACAATGATTTTATGCCAAAAGGCCTAGTAATCATACATCAACCAAATAAACATCCAATTATTGTCTGCGAGAACTAATTAACAGAAAGAAAACACATATGTAATCAATATCATGGTAAGCAAAATATTCATCTACCATAACATTCATCACATAACAGCACAATGATTTATCTTCATAATTTAAAGCAAACAACATCAAAACATTGCACCAAATAACTTGACAACATAATCAATTGCTTTTACTCATTTACTGCAACATTCATGGAACAGGAAAGGAAGTAATTATTCTCCTACTCCAATCACATACATCTGATGAAGATAGCTTGTCTTTGGTCCAAAAGGACTTCTCAATTCATAGAAGTCTCAAAATAATTATCAACAACCAAAAGACAGAGTTCTTGCAATAACCATCGACCCTTTAACTCAATCGTCGATGTCTCTATTTATAATATAAAGTTTAACAATAATTAATGGCTAAATACAATTTGGGCTAATCAAAAATCACCATGTGGCGTTATCATCTAACAATCTTTCAACAGTCCACCAGAGATGTTTCTTGAAAAGGGTGGCTTCTTTCATAATCAGACCATCTGATAAAGATTTCTTCACAGGTGTTGGCCCATGGAAATATGTGTTGTTCCATTGGAGCCGCATATATCCCTCTGATGTCTGTCGCGTACGCCCAATACTTTGCAGGAATGAAGTTCAATTTTTGAAGCATGGTTCGGGCTTTGATCGGATGTCCTACAAACTATTGCACTTTCCCTGGCTTTGCATCAGTGACCTTTGCACATTCTTCGACCCATAACGCATCTTGTCTGGCGTGCAACTTGATTACTTCGTTTAGGTCAATCAACATATCGGGGGTGCCGAAATCGGGGAGCCCGACATACTTCATCGCTTCGATGATTCAGTTTCAATGTTTCTTTCGGTTCTTTGACGGGGTCATAGGATAGACTCTAGTTGGTAATCAGGAAGGTTTATCCTGCAATTAAAATAGAAGTAGTTTAGCAATTAAGCAACCTATGATAAGACATAAATAAACAAAAATATTAACATGTACCTACGTAGCTTGTTAGTCTCAGTCATTTTTAATACTTACATGATCCCAAACGCCTCCTTTGAGTGACCTGTGAAGTCGTCGCTCCTCTTTGTTTTAAATGAATACATCAACATGCCATAGTGTGGCTAATCAAGTATGATCGACATGAATGTATAAATTATCATAGTAATTACTTGACCTTTGGGGTCGAAAAAAGGCGTTGAGGACGAGTTATGCACGTGTGTGCTCCCAAGAGGTTAGATATCATACAGAGAAAGTCACTAAATGCCTCCACAACTCGTACCACCAAGTGTGCCAACATAATTCATAAATAACGGAGGTTCAGAAGTTCAAGAGGATCGAAAGGATTGCACGACACTTTTTCCTGCAACCCCGATCGATGGCACTTTCATGTTCTGGATCGCATCCGTCGATCAAGTGTGGTGTGACGATTTTTCCAAACATCATGTCATGAGGCGTGGGTATTATGTTGGCACGCCTAGTGTCGCTCCTTGATTTCTCTATAAATTCCAGAAGCTTTGTGAGAAATTCTACGTATATGTCGAGCTCGTATTCCCTGGAATTTTGGTTTGGTAAGTTCATCTTGGAAAAGTCCTTTTCAAAAATTATTTATCATCTGTGGATGCCTTGAGTTCCTTACGCTTTTGCAATTATGGGACCCCCTTCAAACATGGGATGAGGTCTACGAGGAAGTCGGAGTGCCAGGTCTCAGCCCCAGCGTGCCTGGGACTCTTTCTTGTTGGCTTCTTATGTACTTTAGACTCCAACGAGAGGTACAGGTATCTGCCTGGAGGCATTGTCGGCTTCCACAGAGGAGCTTGGGATGGTCGCAGATACGTCCGAAAGATCCATGTTGGAGATTGTGCCTTCTCCGGGCCCAAAACTGTGGAGAAGAGGAAAGCCTAGGAAGAAATCTCGGGAGGACCGCCCCAGGGCCGAACTGAGTGCACGTCCACCCCTTGAGGAGTTTGTGATGCTTACCAACAGTTTGAAGTTGGTCGGGACCACTGGAAAAGGAGGCGGGAGAAGAAAGGGGAGGGCAAAAGCATTGGGTACTCCTATCAAAAATTTCGCTCAGTAATTATAGCAGGCTCAACTTACAATAGTCGAGCTCTACCAAGAGAATAGAGAACTGCAACATCAGTTAGCGGCGAAAAACCAGGGGATACCATTGTTGCAAGGTCGCGCAAGAAGCATCGTTTGGCTATAGAGACAACTTCGGGAAGCACAAGACACGATTGTGCAGTTGCGCGAGGCACAGTGGATGGCAACGATAGTGGAGCATAAGACATCACAAAGTGCGAAAGACAATCTGAGAGAGGGCCAGCGCACAGGAGACATATAGTTGGTGGTTTCTCGCTCTGTCTTCTTGGAAGTGTTGCTTAACACCTCTTTGTCTTTCTTCTTTTGTAAAAAATTGTAATCTTACGACGACCGGGCCAGTTAGCCGAGTCGTCGGGGTTGTCTATTTGTATGTAAACCAGGCCTGGTGGAAGTCTTGATTGTGTATATAAAAAGAAAAGAAGGTGTTTGAATGTATCGTGCTTCTTTCGGATGTGAATCAAACGTGTATTCTTATTCAAGTCTTTTACGTAAATTATTAGATTTTTTTGGGATCATTGTTATTTTGTCGTGAGTCTATTAATGCTTTTCTTTGTAAAATCTTTGATATCAATTAATACTTCCATGTAATTATCGACTTTGGTTATTGAAAATATTTAATCATGGAAAGACATTCGGCTAGTGGATAAGAATCATACTTGACTTCTCACTTGCACCGAGAATACTTGAGAAAAGACTAGAGGCCATAGTTGTCGATCCCAGGTGGCATCGGAGTAATTATCATGTTAGGGAAACAATTAGTTCTCCCTCACCGACACCGAACTTGTTTCGAGAGTTCGGCGGTCGACAGTGTCACTTTTATCTATGCACAACGCTTACAATCGCACTTTTCTGCCGAACCTGAAAAGATCGGCCTTCGACGAAATCCTTTCCGAGGTTGTTCGTAAGAAAGAAACACTACTATCATCTGACGCCGACGAAGGTTGACATTCAGCTACTTTGACTTCCCAAAATGATTTTTGCCACCTTAAGCTTCCGTCAATGCTGAACTTCTCTAGGGAGTCGGGAAAATTCTGGGTCGTTGATTCCTTGAGTAGTCGTTGTGTCTCTTAAGATGGTTCTTTGTTGTATGTTCAAGATAAACTTAAGAAATGAAACGTATAAGATAATCAGATTATCAGTTTCAAACAAAGGTGAAAACAATCAAAGGTAGAAAACAAAGTGGTACCCAAAAGGAAATGGTCACAGAACATTTAGGGTGTGTTGAGCACTCAACAAATGGTGATTCATTGGGCGAACACAGAATCTTTGTCCCATAAAACAGATATCTCTTATCCTTCTTTTTTTCATGCTAACCGGAATTATATATGCATATAGATATGTGTATATATTATTATTATTATTATTATTATTATTATTATTATTTGTTTATTTATTTATTTATTTATTTATTTATTTATTGGAAGTACTGCTTTAGGGCTTGACCGTTCACTGGGAGGGCGTCAAGTTCCCCTCTCAGATTTTGAAACTGATAAGTACCTACCCCAATCTTCTCAACCACCTGAAAAGGCCCAAGCCATAGGCTCTGAAACTTGGAATGCTTCCCTTTGGGTTCATTTACCCTATCCCACTTTAGAACTAAGTCTCCTACTTCAAAATTCTTTTCTTTAGCTTTATGCTTATCGAACCATCTTTTCACTATCTGCTGATGGGCTGAAAATTTAGACTTAGCCATTTCCCTCTCTTCGTCCAACATGAGCAGAGTGTTGATTCTTTGTTGCATGAATGAGGATGTTTCATCGTTAGAAACTTGATCCAATCCGAGAGATGGCAGATAAAGCTCGTTCGAGAGAATGGCTTCTTGTCCGTAGACCAGGAAGTATGGGGAATTCCCTATGGCTTCTTTGGGTGTGACCCTATCAACCCATAGGGAATTATGGAGTTGGTTATGCCAATTTATATGGTTATCCACAACCGTCTTCTTTAGTATCCTTACCAGGTTCTTATTGGTTGATTCTGCCACATTGTTTCCCTGAGGGTAATAATTTGCAGAGTACTTGATTATGATTCCTTTTTCCAGAGCAAACTCCGTCAATAGGTTAGAAGAGAAGTAGGTTGCATTATCAAAGACCATAATAGAAGAGATGCCAAACCTTGTAATTAGTTGTTGTTCTATAAATTGGATGACTATTTTCTCAATTACATGGGTCAGAGGAATGGCCTCAACCCTTTTTGTGAAATAGTCAGTGGCAGTAAGAATGTACCTGTGCAATTTCGAAGAGTTGGGCATAATTTCGCCTATGATATCCAAACCCCACTACTCAAAAGGTCTACAAACAGTCACAGTCTAAAGTGGGATTGCTACCCTTCTCTCCTTGCCAGCACTTATTTGACAAGTCTTACAATTCCTAGCATAAGAATGAGCGTCTTTGAACAAACTGGGCCAATAATAGCCGGCTCTTGGGATTTTATGAGTGGTGGTGTTCCCCGCAAAATGTCCTCTGGCAGGACCATCATGGAGTTCCTTCAACACTTTATAGGCATCTTCGCGTTCGAGACATATCAACAATACCCCATAAGAGTTAATCCGAAAGAGTACCGAATTTATAAGGTGGTATTGTGCGGATTTTAATCTGAGGGCTCTCCATTCTTTGGGGCTGAGGATTTTGGGACAAGTCTGATGGTGCAGTAGATAAGATAAATCCTTGTACCAGGAGTCTCGTCCTGGGGAAATGTATGTTTCTTCCCCACACCAAAGTGTTATTTCATTCTCCCACCCGGGATCTTCATCTACTTGATCTTGGGCTTCAGCTGCGAGCTTGCACAAACCTTGCCCTTTTACTAGTTTGTCAGGTTTTATATCTAGATCAAATTGTTGGACTACGGCCATCCAGTTCCCTCTTCTTTCTCCCATTTCTTGTTGGGTAAACAAGGATTGGACCGCAGGGTGTGGAACAATCACCTTAGTGTGATTCTTGAGGATGTAAGACATGAAATATTTTACTGCCTTATAGACCGCGTAGGCCTGCTTGTCTATGGTGGGATAATTGAGCTCATATCCTTAAAGGTTGGTAGTCATAAATGACATCGGGGCTTCGTTGTTGTCGTCATCCTTCTGAGTCAAAACCGCAGCTAGCGATTGGTCAGAGGCAAAAGTATAAAGGTTAAAGTCTTTATTGAAATTGGGACTTCGCAACACCGGTACTCGGGATATGGAAGCCTTGATGTTGTTGAAAGAATTTTTTATTCATCATCCCACTTAAATTCGACATCTTTGTGAATCATATTTTGTAAGGGTTTGATAATTTCGGTGAAGTCGGGAGTGAATTTCCTCACGAAGTTGATTTGCCCAAAAAAGGACTGCATGGCCTTCTTGTTGTGGGGTAGCGGAAGTTGAGTTTTGCCTTTAATCCTTTCAGGATCTATGCAAATCCCCGCTTGAGATATAACATTACCAACAATTTACCCTCCTCGACATTGAAGATAGTTTTCTTAGGATTCAGTGATATACCGTATTTCCTGCATCTCTCAAAAATCTGAGTTAAGTGTTGGATGTGTTCTTCTCTATTCTTCGAATACACTATTATGTCATCTAAATATACTACCACACACTTATTTATAAGTCCCCGAAGGACCACGTCCATGACCCTTTGGAAGGTCTCTCCCGCGTTAATTAAGCCGAAAGGCATGCATTTATAAGCAAAGGTTCCCCACTTGGTTCGGAAGGTAGTCTTTAATCAGTCTTCCTCTAAAACCAGCACTTGATTGTACCCTAAGAAACCATACAACAGAGAGAAAATCGCCGAACCCGACACAGTCTGTAGGAGTTGCTCCATCGGCGGGACGGGATAATTGTCCTTTTCCAAAGCTCTGTTGAGGTTTCGAAAGTCTACGCATAGTCGAATTTCTCCCGATTTTTTTCTCACCGGAACGAGATTTTCTACCCAGGCGGAATGCCTGACTTGGAAAATTATCTTTGCATATAAAAGCTTCCTTAACTCCTGATACATGAGAGGTTCCAGGGATGGATGATACTTTCAGAGTTTCTGTTGGAAAGGCTTCATTTCGGGCTTCATCGGGATGGTGTGTTGAATAATGCGGGTGTCATATGTTTTTAAATATTTATAGGACCAAGCGAAAACATCCTGGTATTGTCTGAATAATTTGAGGTAGGATTTCCTCTCTTCCTTAGATATAGTTTTTCCAAGATTTACATGCTTTGGGTTTTCTAGGGTCCCAAGATTTACCATTTCATGGAGGGGACAAGAGCTACCAGTCTTTGCGTTTTTGGGTTCTTTAAATCGTTCCTTTAGATGGATTGTGTGAGCCTCTAATTTATCCATATGTTGGTCTACACAAGAATCGGTTTCTGTTAGTTTCTCTTGAAGTTCTTCATCGTCGATGGCGAGATCTTTGAAATTGTCTTGATCGGTTAAGAAACTTATGATCTATTCATCTCCTTCAAAGACTTTCCAATTATATATATTATTAGGTACCGATGTCTTGTAGAGCAGTTCCACAGTGAATCGGGAGGCTTCATAATCCTCTAAAGGCGATAGTCTAGAAGCGGTTGTGGCTGAGTCAGCAAGAACATTCTTTGCTCTGGGAATTGCAGTGATATTGAATGCCTCAAAGCGCTCTATTAACCGATGGACCTCATGTTGGTAGTTCTTAAGATGAGGTGAATTGCAATGTATATTATTCCTTACTTGTCTAACAATGATTTCAGAATCTCCAAAAAATTTCAGTTCCTTGATGCCCAGATCTATGGCTTTCTTTAATCCTTGTACTAGAGCTTCATACTCAGTGGTATTGTTGGTGCACTTGAATTCTAGTCTACAGGACAAGAAATGAAATTTACCTTTCTGATTGATAAGGATGCACCTTGCACCTGACCCTTCTTGCGATTTGGATCCATCAAAATAGAGAGTCCAAATTTGCGAGCAACAGTCGCTCCTTTTTCTCCTATCATCGGGGTTTTGTTCTCCGATCTTTTCTTGCGGTAGTCCTAGCACATGGCTTTGAAAAAAGAGAGAATCTTATATTGGCATCGGGGATTCTTCTTGGAAGACCATTTCGGAGTTTTGAGTAAGCAAAACATTGGACAGGAGAGGAGCAAAGTTTCCGAAGTGAGAATCATAAGAATAATTTCCCAATATGGGGAAATCGATAGAGGCAGGTTCGTCTGGGGTTTCCAGATCATTGACTGTATGCTTCGGGTATCTCTCCCTATCGATCCTGATCATGTTCTTATATCCTTTCAGCGGTAGCCAAAGGTGTGCCCAGTCTATGCTAAAATATCTGTTTAGTTTTTTGGACCAATCTCGGCACAATAATAGCCCATATGCCTCAGGGATATCCACCACAATGATGTCAATCACCTGCATGAAATTAGGATGAGTGGCTATCCTGATCGTCACATATTTGAGTTCCCCCATGACCTTGACCTGGGTCTTGTCCAGTTGTATGACATGATTATCACTTTTTAGAGGGACGGAACCTAATTTATTACAAATGACCAAGGGCATGAAATTAGAAGATGCCCCAGAATCTACCAGACAATTGTGGAGATTCCTATTGAAGACTTCGAAAGTTAAAAGGAAAGGTGGTATGAAAGGCCTCTCTCTCCTACCTCCTGAGTAGGTGTTTATGGTTGGTTTTCTTGCTAAATATGTAGGGGGTAGATTCTTCCTCTGACTATCATCGGTGGTCGGGTTTTCTACTGAATTCAGAGCTTGCAACAGAAGGTCTTTCTGCTGAGGGATTCTACATATGTCCATAAACAACACATTAGCTTTCAGCTTCTTCAAATATTCTACTACATTGTAATATAATTTAGGATAATCCTGAGTATGGATGCTTATAGGATTTTTACTTGGAGCAAAATGTATTTTCGAGCGATCGGGAGTTAACTTACTTTGCGAGGCACGGGTGGCATCGGTATCTTTTGGGTCGAGTTGACCCTTACTACGTGTCTATACTGTCGATACCTCTATGGGTTTTTCCTGAGACATAAACAGATCATACTAAGATGTGATCACATCAGAATCACATATCATCATGGTTGTGTCTTTTGGTGGGTCAGCCTCTTCCTGATCGACAATATTCAAGGTCGAACTACTGGATGGTTCAGTCAGGGAGACTTCGTCCAGAAAACGATTGGCCATTAAATTCATGGCATGGACCCATTAAGGGAATTCTCTTTCTGAGTGTTTATCTTGGTGGTAAGTACAGAAAGAATCAGATGCAACATTCCCTATATCAATGTTTAGGTTGGCTAGGGGAGGTTCAATTGCTTTGAAAGGCTGGTTTCTTTTAAAGAAAGGCTTATAGGGCCTTTGGCCTTGGTTTCCCTCACCTTCATTTATTTTCATATCTATAATCTCATTTGATAGTTTATTGACCATGCGTTGCAGGTATTCTATATCTCCATTACCCTTATAGGGAGTTGGTTCAGCCAGTTTCCCCGACGGTCTAGTCAAAACGAGTCCTCTCCTGGGAGGGGGCTGGATTTCTTTTCTCACTAGAGGGGCCTGACCTTCTTTACATCCTTTCATCTCGAACTCTATCGTCTTGGCCTCTTCGCAATTCTCTGCAAGGGTTTTCTTAGCGGCTCTTTTAACGAACATGGAAATAGAGGTCAGAAGCGCATTGGCATAAACCTCGATTTGCAACTCTTGAGTTGGTTTCGTCGCGGGCTGAAATTTGTTTAGCATAGTTGTGAATATTTGATTGAAATCTTTGACCCTCTATTTTGGGGTCATGGTGGCTGCGAATAATTCGGCCATCAGGGCTCCCATGGTAGTTTCTTCGGCAAATTTGTCTAGAAAATCCTTTTAGAACTTAGTCCAGCTGGTTATAGATCCTACTGGTAAATTAAAATACCACGTGGAGGTCAAATTCTTAAACATGTAAGGGAAAAGTCTGCATACAACACCTTCATTTTGAACGTTCATAAACCTAATCGCGAGTATGAATTTCTTGATATGATCTTCGGGAAATCCTAAGGTTTTAGGATCATACTTGGGGAGCAGCTTCTCCGGGTGCTGAGGGAGATTGTGTACTCGTCCAGGGATGGCCACGGTGTCCCCGGCCAACCAAGGTTGGTTGTCTTGAAGTGGAACTTCTCTTTCCTCCTCACGATCATTGTTCCCTTCCATATATTCGGAGTCGGAGTCAGGCTCTTCTTCTTCCGAAAGGTCGTCTGGCTCAGAGATGTTGTCAGCTGGTGTCTCGGGTATTAGATCAAGAGGTTCTTGGATTTCGGTAATCGCAAAATCTATTAAGTCTTCGACGGAGTGTACAAAAACTTCGTCGAGAGTGCTAACTACTAGCATGCTTTGTTGTTTTCTTTGAGGGAGGATAGGAGTGAAGGGTAACGCTCTGATTTGTCGGGCATAGGCTCTAGTAATTCTCCTAAATTGATCCACTTCCTCGTGAGGGAGGGCATAAGGTATTTCAGGGTGAAAAGGTTCTCCCTCAGAATGGGGTGAGCTATCTGCTTTGGGAGTACTCAGTAAACATGGGTTGTCTGTAGGATGACTAGCCATGCATGTGGGTCGTTACGAAGTTGTAGGCGGTTTGAAATTTTTATATAACTTATATACTCAGACATTCATTCTTCGGGCCCTCCTTCTAGTTCCAGTTTTTTTGATGGGGCTTAAATCCCCTAACTCAATAGCAGGAACCAAACCCACCACCAAGGCCCAGTTAGACTCTGCAGCGTTTGGAGTGGAATGGTTCTCCAGATCTTGTGATCTGGCCAGATTATCGATGGGATTTTGTATCTTCTGTTGGAGGCTCTTCCTTAGTTAGGACAATTATTTTATGTATTTCTCTTGGGTGGGGCTAGTGTGAGAGATGAAAGCCAGTATAAACCAACTTGAAAAACAACAAGATAGAAGTTTAAACTATTGGGAAGAGGTCGAACTTGGGATAACCCGCTTCTTGAACATGCAAACAACGATTTTATGCCAAAAGGCCTAGTAATAATACATCAACCAAATGAATATCCAATTACTGTCTCAGAGAACTAATTAACAAAAAGAAAACACATATGTAATCAAGATCACGATAAGAAAAATAATTCATCTACCATAACATTCATCACATAACAACACAATTATTTATCTTCATCATTTAAAGCAAAGAACATCAAAACATTGCACCAGATAACTTGACAACAGAATCAATTGCTCTTACTCACTTACTGCAACATTCATGGAACAGGAAAGGAAGTAATTCTTCTCCAACTCCAATCACATACATCTGACGAAGATAGCTTGTCTTTGGTCCAAAAGGACTTCTCAATTCATCTACCATAACATTCATCACATAACAACACAACGATTTATCTTCATCATTTAAAGCAAAGAACATCAAAACATTGCACCAAATAACTTAACAACAGAATCAATTGCTCTTACTCACTTACTGCAACATTCATGGACCAGGAAAGGAAGTAATTCTTCTCCAACTCCAATCACATACATCTAATGAAGATAGCTTGTCTTTGGTCCAGAAGGACTTCTCAATTCATAGCAGTCTCAAAATAGTTATCAAAAACCAAAAGAAAGAGTTCTTGCAACAACCATCGACCCTTTGACTCATTGAACAATGTCTTTATTTATAATATAAATTTTAACAGTAATTAATGGCTAAATACAATTTGGGCTAATAAAAAATCGCCACGTGGCATTATCATCTAACAATTTTTCAACAGTCCACCCGAGATGTTTCTTGAAAAGGGTAGCTTCTTTCATAATCAAACCATATGATAAAGAGTTCTTCACAGGTGTTGGCCCATGGAAATTTGTGTTGTTCCATTGGAGCCGCATATATCCCTCTGATGTCTGTCGCGTGTGCCCGATACTTCACGAGACTAAAGTTCAATTGTTGAAGCATGGTTTGGGATTTGATCAGATGTCCTATGAACTGTTGCACTTTCCCTGGCTTTGCATCGGTGACCTTTGCACATTCTTCGGCCCATAACGCATACTGTCCAGCGCACATCTTGATTACT
This sequence comes from Picea sitchensis, assembly GCA_010110895.2. NCBI lineage: Eukaryota > Viridiplantae > Streptophyta > Pinopsida > Pinales > Pinaceae > Picea > Picea sitchensis. The sequence goes on from SNQJ01S0001183.1 coordinate 813,798, forward strand.
TCGTTTAGGTCGATCAACATATCAGGGGTGCCGAAATTACGGAGCCCGACATACTTCATCACTTCGGTGATTCAGTTTCAGTTTTTCTTTCGGTTCTTCGGCGGGGTCATAGGATAGACTCTAGTCGGTAATCGGGAAGGTTCTAAAACAAAAGTAGTTTAGAGATTAAGCAACCTATGATAAGACATAAATAAACAAAAAGATTAACACGTACCTGCATAGCTTGCTAGTCTCAGTCGTTTTTAATACTTACGTGATCCCAAATGCTTCCTCTGAGTGACCTGTGAAGTCATCGCTCCTCTTTGGTTTAAATGAATACATTAGCATGTCGTAGTGTGGCTAATCAAGTACAATAGACATGAATGTATAAATTATCATAGTAATTACTTGACCTTTGGGGTCAAAAAAAGGCATCGAGGACGAGTTATGCGCGTGTGTGCTCCCAAGAGGTCGGATATCGTATAGACAAAGTCGTTAAATTCCTCTAGAACCCATACCACCAAGCGTTCCAAGCATCATTCATCAATAATGGAGGTTCAGAAGTTCAAGAGGATCGAAAGGATCGCACCGTACGTTCTCCTGCAACCCCGATCGGTGTTGATTTCATGTTCTAGATCGCATCCATCGATCAGTTGTGGCGTGCCGATTTTTCCAAACATCATGTCACGAGGCGCGGGTATTATGTTGGCACGCCTAGTGTCGCTCCTTGATTTCTCTATAAATTCCAGGAGCTTTGTGAGAAATTATACGTATATGTCGAGCTCATATTCCCTGGAATTCTGGTTTGGTAAGTTCATCTTGGCGAAGTCCTGTTCAGAAATTCTTTAGTATCTATGGACGCCTTGAGTTCCTTATGGTTTTTCAATTATGGGATCCCCTTCAAACATGGGACGAGGTCTACAAGGCAGCCGGAGTGCCAGGACTCAGCCCCAGCGTGCCTGGGACTCTTTCTTGTTGGCTTATTGTGTACTTGAGACTCCAACGAGAGGTACAGGTATCTTCCCGGAGGCAGTGTCACTGTCCACGGAGGAGCTTGGGATGGTCGCAGATACATCCGAAAGAGCCATGCTGGAGACTGTGCCTTCTCCAGGCTTGAAACCACGAAGAAGAGGAAGGCCTAGGAAGAAATCTCGAGAAGGAGAGGAGGATCGCCCCAGGGATGAACTGAGTGCACATCAAAACCTTGAGGAGTCTATGATTCTTACCAACCATTCGGAGTTGGTCGGGACCGCTGGAAAAGGAGGCAGGAGAAGAAAGCGGAGGGCAAAAGCATCGGGTACTCCCATCAAAAATTTTGCTTAGCAATTAGAGCATGCTCAACTTACAATAGTCGAGCTCTACCAAGAGAATAGAGAACTGCAACATCAGTTGGCGGTGAAAAACCAGGGGATACCGTTGTCACAAGGTCACGCAAGAAGCACCATTTGGCTACAGAGACGACTTCGAGAAGCACATGACACAATTGTGTAGTTGTGCGAGGTGCAGCGGATGGCAGCGACAGCGGAGCATAATACATCACAAAGTGTGAAAGACAATCTGAGAGAGGACCAACGCACAGGAGACATATAGTTGGTAGGCTCTCGCTCTGTGTTCTTGGAAGTGTTGCTTAACACCTCTTTTTCTTTCTTCTTTTGTAAAAAATTGTAATCTTACGACGACCGGGCCAGTTAGCCGAGTCGTCGGGGTTGTCTATTCATATGTAAACCAGGCCTGGCGGAAGTTTTGATTGTGTATATAAAAAGAAAAGAAGGTATTTGAATGTATCATGCTTCTTTCAGATGTGAATCAAACATGTATTCTTATTCAAGTCTTTTACGTAAATTATTATATTTTTTTTGGATCGTTGTTATTACATCGTGAGTCTGTTAATGCTTTTCTTTGTAAAATATTTGATATCAATTAATACTTCCATGGAATTATCGACTTTGGTTATTGAAAATATTTAATCATGGAAAGACATTCGGCTAGTGGATAAGAATCATACTTGGATTCTCACTTGCACCGATATTACTTGAGAAAATACTAGAGGCCATAGCTGTTGATACCGAGCGACATCGGAGTAATTATCATGTCAGGGAAACAAGTAGTTATCCCTCACCGATACCGAACTTGTTTCGGGAGTTCGTCGGTCGGCAATGTCACTTTTATCTATGCGCGGCGCTTACAATCGTACTTTTCTGCCAAACCTGAAAATATTGGCCTTCAGCAAAATCCTTTCTGACGTTGTTCGTAAGAAAGAAACACTACTATCGTCTGACGTCGACGGAGGTCAGCATTCGGCTACTTTGACTTCCCAAAATGATTTTCACCACCTTAAGCTTTCGCAGATGCTGAACTTCCTTAGGGAGTCAGGAAAATTTTGGGTCGTTGATTCCTTGAGTAGTCGTTGTGTCTCTTAAAATGTTTCTTTGTTGTATGTTCAAGAGAAACTTAAGACATGAAATGTATAAGATAAGTGGATTATAAATTTCAAACCAAGGTGAAAACAATCAAAGGTAGAAAACAAAGTGGTACCCAAAAGGAAATGGTCACAGAACTTTTAGGGTTTGTTGAGCACTCAACAGATAGGAAAATGAAGGTTGTAATGAAAAGAACAATCGGAAAAAGGAAGCTTACACTTGATAGCACCATGTTTATAACCACAGAAGAGATGTTATTTGACACAGAAAATGCCAAGATGACTGAGCTAATCAGAGCAGGGATGTCCATAACTGATGCCACATTAGACAGAGAAAAAAGGGATGAAAGGGAGGTAGTTGCCATGAAGACAGATTTGGACCACCTACAACATCAAGCTACGTATTACCAAAATTCAACACAAGTGGTGGTACTTGTTGGAACACTTGATTTTTTTCAAATACTCCAGTTGTCAAAGGTTTGGAGCTACCTACTTTCTCAATAATAAAACGATACACATAACCCTCAAAAATCGGGTTTCGGGATTTCGTGGATATTACAGTTTCACATATCAAAGCTCTCGATGTCCCAACACGCGAAATAGCGAGGTTGGTTTAAGTTAATCACGATTTTTGAACCGTTAAGCAGGGATTATCACTTTTTAATACATCGTGATTTCGCGTTTCGGGAGTCACACTTCGAACGTCCTTCGATCTCCCGACGTGCGAATTTGCGAAGTCAGTTTTAAATAAATCTGGTTAATTATGAGAATAATGATAATTAAGCTATAGTTAATCATTATTGCGATTTCGCGACTCGATGGTTTTGCCTCGAAGCAACGCATTTGTAACCCTGATACCCGAGGTTGTGAAATTCATTAATTGATCATGGTTAATTAAAAACTTAAGTCTAATCACAGTTAATCAACCAAATCGCAATATCGTGAATTCGGGGTTCATGGTTCAAGATTAAGAGTAAAATCATCCGAGACTGCAAACATCGAAAAAGGGATTAAGGACTAAATGCACTTAAAATGCACTTAATTAAAGGACTAAATTGGATTAATTAATACCTTAAACAACATTTAACTTGTCCAGTCTACGGATAAAGAATTAAACATTTTTTCGATTTTCCCAAGTCACAAATTATCAAACATTTATGGCATTTATAAGAAAGTGAGTGAAATGATTGATAGTAAGATCCTATTTTATCACTAAATCTTTCTATTAAATGTTTTAAATGCTCCGTCAGCAAGGAATCGCACAGACTTGAGTGCTCAAAGCGAAAGTGTTTCCATCATTATTTTAAAGATTCCTTTCTAATTTTCATAGAGCTAGTTTACCGAGATAACCTTTGTCTGTGTTTTCATTTTCTGTGACAGGAGACCTAATTGCAAGGTTCTATATCATGGCTCCACGGAAAGCACCCAAGACAATTGGTGGAAATTCAGGTCAAGGTTCAGATATTATTTCTGATACCTCGCCTAGAAGCATCAACACTGTCAAAACATGGACGCATGTCTCCAACCTTATGCAATTTGAGCTGATAAATTGTCTAGACAATTCCAGTGATAATGAAAAAGACAACTTATCCAGCAAATACAAAATTGTCGCTCGGTTGGAGATACACAAGGTAGCAACAATACCGCAACCTTTTCCCTATTCTGATATGATCAAATGGGCGTTGGACCATGTAGATATTCCGACTAGGACAATATTCAACGAACAGAAGAGAGCGATTGGGACATTTAGGCCAAAGCATCTACAGGCAATGTACAAATTATCTCCCACACCAAACTTTACTCACAACGTTGAATTCTTAGAGGGATTCAAAAATAAGGAATGTGAGCAATTCGTGAAAAGCTTATCCGACCTAATCAAAGATTGGTGTTTGCATCCTGTGAAATTCAGAGCCGACTCTGATGGAATTTATTCAATCTCATCGTTGGAGCCCCAATTCATGTATATTGCGATGATGGTCTGTATATTGTATGGGAAGGAGGACACCACTCACTTTTTTCTGTCATGGTACCGCTCATTCACACAGTAGCAGAGGGATTCTCTTTCAACTGGGCCAAATTGTTGTCAAACAATCTGGCCAGCTAAATTACAGAATATCGAGCACAAATGGTAAGTGGGAAAGCATCTTCATTTTTTATGTCTGCTTACATTATGGATGTTATTTGCTTCAGGACCCCTTTCCCATTAATGAGTTGGAGCTAGACTCCAACCAATGAAGAGCCTATTCATGTGTACCACTCAAAACTCTGTGAAGATAAAGCCAAAGAATTTGTCTATGAGATTTTCAACTGGGTAATGGTACCAATGCATGTCTCTATCTTCGTCCATCTGCCTCCTAGGATTTTAGATAAAATCATGGCCAACCTAAGCAGCGTGGCAGACTAGTATATAGAAGAAGAGTTTTTGTACATTAGGGGTTTTGGCAGCTCTATTCCCCCATATGCTCTACCGTTGTTCTTGTCAGATAAGCTAGTATGTCACGAGATCACTAGGCAAACTGTGCTCGGTGGGATAAGCAAAGAGATCGAAGGATTTCAGAAGAAGGTATGGCCACCCTTCCCCATTCAAATTGGTACATATTCTTTATTAGATTTTGTCCATGCCAAAGTGAAGGCCAGTGCCCTGGAGGAAATGAAATTAGTAGACATCGAGTTTAAGAAACATTACCCTAATAAGGTTGTGCGTAATCACATGGCGAGTTGTGGTCTAAAAATATTCGAGCATGAAGACTCACCTCATGATGAAATTTTACAAAGTGAGGTCCTACTCAGAAGTCTTAAGTCGGGTTCAAGCTCTGCTACCCGACGATATGGTCAAATTCTATAAATTCCAAGAGCACCAGAGAAGTTGCCTCCCCAAAGTTTTAGAGGGAAAAACCTCAAAACCTCTGGGTACATAGCAAGCAGAGGCCAAAGGTTCAACGGACGTAAGCCCTGACAAACAAGAGACTCAGGAAAAGACCGAGGAAACTGAGACCTCGAATCAGGAAGCCGATATCCCCAATAAAGAAGAAGGAAACCCAGAGGCAGTTACATCGAATAAACATGTTGAAGGTCGAGCAGAGATATCCTCGAAAGGGGTAGGTGACATATTGTCGCTTACATCAAAGGAGCCGGTCACAGACGCTAGCATGAAACAATCATTCCAAGAAATCGGCAGTCACATTCAATCCATCACACCCTTACAATTCACAAAGGGGAACCTCGATGCAAAGCTAATATTCAAAGAGGATCTGACACTTATCTCTGTGGAAGAATTGCCTCCTAGCGATTTATTTTTTTAGCAAGAAGAGGAAGGTCGTAGTGAAGTAAGTAACATACCAAAGAGTGGGTGCAGCAGCTAAAAAATACAAAATATTAACTGATGGAGAAGCCTTGGAAGAGTAGGAACTCGCCGATGAGATAGGATGAATATTGGGGGCATATGCAACAGCCAACCAATATTCAGTTGGAACCTTGAAGGGACGGTTGAAACAACAGAACCTGTTAATTAGCAAATTGTAGACTCAACTAGAAACTATAGAAGCGAATGCCAGGAATGAGGCAAACAAGGATTTCGAGCAAGCCAGAGCAACTGCTCAGCACGAAATCGAACAACTCAAATCCGATCTCGAGCAAATGCATCAGTCAGCACAAATAAGCTAAGTACAGGTAATTCAATAAGAGGAGTTAATAAAATAGTTGCAATCTAAATTGAATTCTGCCGAAAGCCAAGTCATAGACATAAAGGTTTTCCAATCCCAAGCCACGGAAATACGAAAGAAGGTAGAAGTAGCTCAACAAAATCTACTTGCCAAAGTAGAAAACATCCAGAACCATTTTCAAACAATAGATCAAGTGTTAAAGGATATCTCTTTGAGAGAAAGAGAAGCTGGGGCGGCCCGGGTTGCTTTCCAAGAAGATATTATAGCAACAGTGAAAGAAGAGATGATCATTAGTCTCAGATTGTCCATTCCAGAGAAAACCAAAGGTAACATCTTACTCAAGGCGTGGGAACATAATATATCTGAGAACAGAAAAAGGGCTAAAGAGATGAGAGACGCTTTTGAAGAAACGTTTGGCTTGGTAAATAAAAATTTGTTAGATCTCGATAAGGAAAGTAGTTCTGAAACGTTGGGCAAAATCGACATAGCCAAGCATCTGCTAGATATCAAGCAAAGTGTGGAAAGAGAACAAGTTGAATTATCCCAGATAATTCAAGTCAATATTGTCCAAGTGGATAAATGGTCTATAAAACCAAAATTACAATTATTGTCTATCATCAAAGAAGACAGACAAGTAGGAAAGAGATTGCCACAGTTGGCAAAGAATTGTTACACCTTCGAGGCGAACAACCAAACAGAACCTTCCAAGTTGATAGCCCAATTGATAGAAAGGTGTGTTAATTATATTGAGAAGGGGAAAGGGAAGACTTCAGGAGGTGAAAAATAACAGGTGCTTATTTCTTCCTATTTTTGGAGCTAGAGAACAAAGAGAAGGAAATGCCCTGCCTAGAGGAAGACAAGAGATAAGGAAATGAAATGCTTCATTTTTAATTTGTAACCAAAACTTTTTAGAATGATTAGAATTCGAAGCGTTTTAATTTTGTATAAATATACATCTTGAAGATGAAACAAGGGTTGTTTCTTCTTTGGCTGATTGTAATAGAGAGATTTTTTTTCGCCCGAACTAATACAAGGCAAATCACAACACTCTAGATTCCGTCAAGACTGAGTTATGTGTTTCCCCTGTTATTTCGCATTTAGCATCATTTCCTTTATATATCTTTGATGAATGTTTAGCTTCATTTTAGTATAACCTCTATTGCGGTGATAGATTATATTATTCATTTGATCATTTACAGCTTTTCCTCTGTATCGTCTATCAACAGGTACAAGACCTGTGAATCACTTAGATTTCTATATCTCATGCTTCATTTAAGTTTTTCTTGTCTATTTTCTTCTTCTGTCACAAAGTGATATTCTTCCTTGATTGATTCCTCATGTTGTTCAACAGCTTCATGTTTTCTTTTGTTTCATGCATGTGTGTCCAGATTTAACTCAGATACGGGAAAAGGCCTTTGATTTTGTTATGTTATTAATTCGAAATTGGGGGAATTTCATCTCATATAATCTAAAATAGAATAGCAACTTAAAAAGAAACAAATCCCTTAAAAACCCTATTCCTCCATGACTGTACCTGTTACAAGACAACCCCATATTGGACCCGGTCTCACAGATCAAACCAGTATCTCTTTAAACCTCTTCGATTCCATCCTAAAAACTGTCACCACCAGGGTTGAACTTGAACGTTCATGGACAGCCATTGAACATGACATAGGCATTCAGGAACAACTAGAAGCTAGACGAAGGCAACTCAAAAATCAACCATAGCTTCTTTTCCTAGATTGTTTTGTTTCTTTTCTATCATTTACCCTCGTTTTGGATGCCTAGACTCTATATTTTATAGCCTTAAGAACAGACTCTGGATCGACAGTACTTTTGAAGAGTGAGTTCCGAGAAATGTATGCCCAATTCACAAGGGAGAGAGACCTCTTCACCGCTCACATAGTTGATTTCCAAGAAGATACCCTTATGGGGCTAGCAACCTATAAAGACATGCAATGGTGGTATGAGAAGGCACATCAAGCCTTGGAATGGATCGACTACATCAGCGAATTACAGAAGGGATGATATACAAAAGAACATGGCATTCGAGTGTTGATGGATAACAACATCATTTGAATATGGAAGGCAACTGAATATTGGGTACACATGGACCAAGAACCCCGATGAAAGATGCAGGAAATATGGGAAGAGTGTGAGAAAAGTTGGGAAAATATCAACCAAGAAATGAGGGATATCGACTTGCCAGAGTTCGGCCCACCAGAGGATTTCGTCGATTTATGTGACATAGTTAAGTGGCATGCCGAGCAAGACCATCTATGCAAAATGAAGCTTTTGCAGGTTTCAAGCATGATCCCAAGCCAAGTGAAGAAGTTCATGGAACCCCCGATTAAATCTCTCGCGGTCTTACAACTCATGAGTGTCAAACTAATCAAGTACAAAGAATGGGAAGTTGAGATGAAGGAGGTCCTCTCCACTCCAATGGATCAACACAGGTTCCCTTATGCAAATACATGCGAAGATCTCTTCTGCAGGTGGTCGAAGTATGAAAGGAACAATCAACTTCAGTAAAATGACAAGATGATCTTAAGAGAACTGATAGATAAAATTCTGCCACGTGTCGTTTTCTTGACTTAACACAACTTTAGTATCTATTTTTAGTTTAGTTATTTTTATAAATAAGAGAATCGACCTTGTGTTTAAGGGTCGATGGTTTTGGAGAGAAAGACTTTTTCTGGAATATTGTAAGATAATTATTTATGTGCAAGTTATTTTAATTTAGAAGTTATGTTTAGAACCAAAGACACTTCTTTCATCTAAGGCGTGAATGTGATTGGACTGAAGGGGATTATCTTTGTCTTCGAATTCAATACTTGTTGTTGTACTGAGTAAGAGTTGATGTATCTATTATTTAATCTATCTTATAATGTTGTGACGGTTCTTTTATTATGATTGATGAATAGAAATTGATTGTGTTAATATGTGATTGATGGTAGAGCATTGGAAATTACTTTTCCTACACTAATTTGTTGTCACGTAGATGTTTTCTTTCTGTAACCGTTATCTTAGACGATGTTGAATGAATACAAGTCAAAATGGTATTATTGCTAGTTTGAAATAGTTTAGATCTTCATTGTTTGCAGGCTAAGGTATACAGGTTATCTTGAAACCCAGTTTTCTTCAATATAATTTAATTTCCCTTTGTTATTTAGTGTAAGCTTTACCTTTCATTTTCAAAAATACTAGAAAATAATAAAAAAGAGAACTATATAGCCTGAGGAAAGGTTTCACATAAAGACATATCTATCAGTCACGATTAAATCCCATTGATAATTCCATCCAGATCACAAATCTGGAGAACCTTACCACTCATCAAACGCTTACGAGTCTAATTGGGCCTCTTAAGTGGGTTTGGTTCCTATTGTTGATTCAAAGGGATCTCAGACCCCTCAATAGAATGTTGTTTCAAAAGATTTTGTTCTTATACCTATCGACACAGTGTCCTTTCTAATGTTGTCATTTGCTCCATCAATATCCATACAAGACTTAAACTTTTCAACTACATTTTCCAATACAAACACACTAATATCATCAACAACCTTGGACCAAGGTTTATTTTTCATTCTCTTCCTACTCTTTTGAGCAGTTCATTCAACATCATTATCAATCATTGTTGAGTCACCAAATTACCATCCTTTTTATCATGTTTTCACAACCATTCCCTTGACTTTTAATCATTTACGCTTCTTGTAACCTTGTATTAAAACCATTTTAATCTTTATATGTGGGATTAGGCTCCATATTTTTCAATGCATTTATTTTAGTATTTTAAGTGAGTTTATGATTAAATCTTAGAAAAATAGCATGTTTTCACTTATCATTGAAAGTTGGATGAGTTTGGTGATGATTACAGGTACATTTGGAGTTTATAACAATGATTATTTTTACCACCTAGTTCCAAATTCGAATTTATTCTTCAACCATTGAAGATTTGATGAGGATTTAGGATGATCATTCAAACATCTTGGATAAAAAAGAATATTGAAGACTTGGATAATATTTGTTATCAAATATCTTAGAGATTTTGGAGATATCGTTGATTTGCTAATCTTTAGCAAAAGGTTGTAACCACATGAGAGATTTGTGGATATGAATTAATTAGTGTTTATCTTAGTTTCAAAGCAAATTTATGTATTAAGATCATTTTAATTTTTATATGTGGGATTAGGCTCCATATTTTCCAATACATTTATTTTAGTATTTTAAGTGAGTTTATGATTAAATCTTAGAAAAATAACATGTTTTCAATTATCATTGAAAATTGGATGAGTTTGGTCATAATTATACGTACATTTAGAGTTTGTAACAATGATCGTTTTTACCACCTAATTCCAAATTCGAATTTATTCTTCCACTATTGAATATTTGATGAGGATTTATGATGATCATTCAAACATCTTGGATAAAGAAGAATCTTGAAGACTTGGATAATATTTGTTATCAAATATCTTAGAGATTTTGGAGATATCTTTGATTTGCTAATCTTAGGAAAAGGTTGTAACAACATGAGAGATTTGTGGATCTGGATTAATTAGCGTTTATCTTGGTTTCAAATCAAATTTATGTATAAATAAGAGTGCCTTCTCCATTCCAAAGAGAGGACTCTTACAGCATATGTCCAAATTATGATGGAATAGAATAAAGTTCTTGGTATTTCTCTTCACATAATTTGTCATTTTTTAGTCTATTAATAGTATGTCTTGATTTAGTTTACAATGTTGTAGAATATTTTTCTACCTTGTTCTTGGGAGAATTGAACTCACTCCAAATAGATCATGGTAGTTTTTTATTTCATACGTTTTCATTTAATTTTGTAATTTGATTTCATGAACAATATATTTTATTTGTGCAAGTTGATTCTTAGTTATAGGAGAGCATCCACTCAAATTATTTTTCAAGGGATTCAACATATTGTTGCATGAACACTCTGACTATCAAGAGCGAAAGATTATAACAATTTATAAAACTGCAATTCATGTAAATTTCAGTTCAAGTGAACAATGTACTCTTGTATTGCTAGATAGTTAGTTAATTTGTATTTGATTCTCAGTTTATTTTACTGTTTGGAGTCTTTTCAATAGAGTAGAATCTGATTTTTCACATACAGTGTTTGCATCTCATAAGTTTATGTACCCCGGATTGATAATAAAATGTAACATGATTTATACATATAAATCGCTTGACATTTTTGGCATTCTTGCCAAGGAGATGCTAAAAGGATTAGAGCATAGATAGTTTGTTTTTCTTTTTAGAGTTCTTTCACTTTTGTTTTTGCATATGATTTATGTTGCACCACATTTACGATGTGGAGGAGGATAAAGTGTAAGACGAGAGGTAAGAACCTATGCATTCACTTTAGTGAGTTTCTCCGAGACCTCATAATGTTGGTAAAGTATATCTAGAAAATTTTAAGGTAAAATTATTAAAATTTAGGAAAAGAAGTTTCATGTTGGTATTGTATGCATGAATAAAACCAAGGATAACAAAATATAATTTTTGAAAAAAATATTTTCAATCATTTCCATTCATGGTGCAGTAAGAACCACTTTATCCACTAACCATTTGCATGAACATGCATCTGAAGGAGAAGGAACAAGTAGAGTTCATGGAAGCACAACATTCATTAAAGGACAATTAAATACTTCAAGGTAAGCCATCAAATTTATAAGATTAATCTTTCCTTGATAGCTGAGTCTAAGGGTATAATTATTTTAGGTTGTAAGCCCGATAATGTTTATTTTGATTTGACAAATTGCTACAAATTTCTCAGATTACTACAATATTTCTAAAGAACATGTTATAAGATTTATGAGACAGATATTAGATATTTTGAGGAAATGAAATATTAACACCATCATAAACATACTCACCAAAAATTTCATATACTCACATCATAATTTATAAGAAAATAGTCATTGTTAAATTTTTGTAGCAAATTGACGTCAAAAACCTCTTCAAAACAAAGTTGGGACAACCAAAATTTGAGGGACTAAATGAGGGAATTTTTCAAACATGTTTCAAAGGGAGATATCCCTTGGAATCTATTTTCTAACCCAATTTTAATCATTCAATTTGGATCTCAAAAATGTTATGACCAAAACATTGATTGGATGTAGAGTAGGCAGCTCAGGAACAAAGTTAGGACAATCATGTTTTGGATGCCTAAACAGATAGATCTTGCAAACATATTTCTATGGTGTATTCTCCTATGAATTTAGTTTACAATGCAATTTGAATCACTCAATTTCAATATCATATGAGAATGTTATGCTCGAAATACTAACTATCTATCATAAATATGCATTCCTAAAACTCTATTTCCTAGGTTATCCTTTGGCATATTTGACCCATCAATTCTTCTTGTATTAAAAACCTATTTCTATTGGAGATGTATACATGAATATAATTTCATATCCAATTTGAATCACGTCAATCCGTCATTATAAAAAAAAATTATTCTCAAAATAATGATTGTTGGTCTATGGGGGGATTCAAAAACAACTATGTCATGCAGGTTGTTCCTAAGTAGATTTGGCATATCATATCATGGAATTTTAAAAAAATGTTTCTATTGCAGATATCCCTCTGAATATATCATTTGGATTTGGAATCACTCAAATCAGACATCAAACGAAGAAGTTATCACTGAAATATTGTCGAGTAGTCTAGGTCAGCCACCACTCCTAGGTAGGTAAAAATGCATTTATCTTTGTTTACTTTTCCTTGGATTTGTTTCCTATGAACTATTTGTCATTTTTTGTGTAAGTCTTGGATGAAGAGAGACCCAGGACCTCTCTTCTTCCATCGTCTCACATTTTATTGCAGGCAAGTGCTATGTTTTTGCAGGTTTTGGGAGGATCAAGAGGGTCAAATATCTATGCATGAGCAATTATTGAAGCCAAAAATTCATGCAAAAGGGGACATGTTCTCTAGATATCCATCAAAGAAGATTCAACATCATGTTGATTCCTTGCAAGAGATTTAAACTTATTTTTGCTAACAATGGTTCCAGATCATGTAACCCCAATACATATATGGTAATCCATGTCATTGGTGGACATACTTGCATGCCTCCAAGAGAAAATCTGCCATATGGGTTTTGTTTCTAGACGCCCCAAGATGGTTTTGTATTGATTAGATCGGCTCTAAGATAAACAAGGGAAACACCATCCTGTGGTCAAAGTACCAGTCAAATGTGTTCCAAAGGGCGTTCACTTAGTGGAATTCTCTTGATACACCATGATTTGAAGCTCAAAATCCTTAGAACTCGCTACAAGAACATTTCAGTTGCTAACCAACAAAACTAACAGTACCAATTTTTTGAAGATGGATTGAGATCAAGGAAATGAATATGAAGCCCAATATTAGAAAGAGAAGTCCAATTCCATACCATGTCAAGTTATATCCATAACCTCATTACTACCTTAAGAAGCCTTCCAAAAATCCTATTGTTCATTATGTCATGGTATGCCCATATATTTCTTAAATCTTAAACACACATGCATATTGAAGTCAATAAAACTTCCTTGTTTATGTGGTCAATCTTCAAATTCCAATGTTTTTCATATGTTTTATGACTACCACATTATGGCTTTGGCCTATATTTCCTTCATGAGTTTCTATAGTTTCTTGCTCCATCCACCCACAAATAAAGTCACTCAGCTCCCTTACAAAGTTGTGTTACATTTCCATCCTATCATTTTCCATATAAAATTTGATGGTGAAAACCTATCTCTCGTGCCATCAAACCATGGATTGTTTGAAAACCATCTTTCTAGAGGGAATTCCATGGGAATAAAATTTATGATTGTGAAAACACTTTTGGGCATAATCAGACAATTCTTGTTTGAAAACCAGCTTGCTACGAGGCAAGATTTGCAAATAATGAAAGTGAAATAAAAATTCCATCCAGTTCCATTATGTCATAAAATTTCAAACTTGTTACTTCATTAGAAAACTATTCTCGATCTCAATCTACCAACCATTGTGTTACAAGTTCCAAGTTTCCATATCTCAAGCTACAAGTACCACATGATCGACATTGTACATTACTCTCTTTTTATTCAGTTCAATTCAGATCACCATTTGGACCAGCTCATCTCTCCTTCTCCTCGGGATGTCACATACTTGTTGTAGATCTCAGGGACCTCAAGTAGGTGAAGGTATGTTTTGTTTCTAATCTTTAATCAATGATTCCTTGATGCTAGAATAAGTGTACTTGGAAAATTATTTATGCCCCTTATGCTTTCTTTATTACTCTCATATGTCCTTTCCTATTTATCATACTTTCCAAGTACGAAAACAACCATTAGTTGCGGGGGGGGATACATTCATACCTCTTTTTTTATTATGTATCACTTACTCTCATACAATGGTGATCAACATTTTACTCACATATGACTGTTTTTGTTCCCATAACCCTCATTGGTTTTCATATGAGCACAACTCCAAACCAAAATTTGGTGGTTGGGGGATGATTTAGATACTATGGAGGTGCTTCAACAACTGTCAAATCGATCAAGCATTCATGTCATCAAAATCCAAATCATTTTTAGTAGATTTCATAACCACATGCAAATCTTGTAACCACAGTACAAATTCAGTAACCACAGTACAAATCTAGTAATCATAGTGCATATTTGGTAACACCATTCATTGGTTAGCATACTTATGCTTCCTCAAATCAAAATCCACCACTTGGATGTTGTTCTATATGATCAACGTATGCTTTGGTTCCTATCAAATCACTGCAAACTCAAACTAGCTACTTGTGGGGAGAAAGTCAAACCAAAAGTCAATGCAAAAATTTAAAACAGTCAAATCTACAATATTGGCACTTTTTGCACATCGTTTTCACATAGTCGAGGCCGAATCAAGATAAATGAAGACATGTTTTTTGTTCCCAATATAACCTTTCAGGTAATTATGTGTGAAAATTTCTCAAAAAATGTGCAAGGAAGATTGTATGGGTGTGTTTTAAGGTTGTTTTATGTTTTTTTACCACTATGTACAAGTAAGCTATAATTTACGTGTTTTTGCACAACAGTGCCTTTTTTTCGACAAAAATGGAAATCTGAAATTGTGGCAAGATGAGCAATGATGAAATACACCATGCACAACTTTAAGCACTCAATTTGGATTTAAAATGAGCCTAATGTATTTGTTTTTGTGCACTTGGGCAACCTTGTCAAGTTTGGAAAAAAGGGCGAAATTGCTAAACAAGTAAAGATGAGTTTGAAAATTTTGGGGTTGGTTCTATTGTGGATTGAATTTGGGCCTAATTATCACCACTAACATTGTGACTGTTGGTATATTTGTGTGTTTTGATGTCAAGGAGGTCATGGAGGTTTTGTATGTTGGGCACCAATGAGATCCGTCCTCATGTCAAAGGGAGTCATGACACCTGTGAGAAACAAACATACAAAGGTAAAGTATATACACAAAGTCTGAAGTCTTGTTTTGTATCAACTTCCATGGAGAAAGTGTTGGATGGTTCAGAAGATCATGGCAGCCATGGGTTGTTGAAAGCACCAACTGCTAATTTTTGTAAAGAAAACAAATTCATTGCTAGGCGATGTTCAAAGCAAACAAATCTGCGGAAAAGATGGAGTTGAGGGTTAACCATTTCATTTATTGTGGCTACCTATAAAAAATTTTATTGTTAGGTCTATCTAGTTTCACATTTTATTGTGGCTAAGTTTGGTTGCACATGTATTGAAGGATATTGTTGCTAGCTTGAGGGTTGTAAATGTGCCAAGACTAGTCCCCTTGTCAATGGTATAAATGATAGTCGTTCAAAAAACATTCCCGCCGATCAAACTTGGAAAGAATGTTGCCACAAATGTTGTAAATAAATATTAGAACTATTTTCCTTTTTCCTTTGAAGGATTTTTAGATTATTGTCCAATGTCTTGTGGTTTCACACTTGTATCTGCTATTTGGTGAAGGGAGAAAGTAAAATCCAATAGAGATGAGGATGAAGAGTTGAGTTGTGTGTTTGCAACATACACCTCAAATCACCATCGATTGAAGTAAAATTAGAGATGGATTGTCCATATTTCATTATGATCATTCAAGTCACAAGTTGTGGGCAACATGTAATATTTGATGCATAGGTTTTTGTCTTTGAAGGAAACATACTAAGTTTTTTTATTTATAGGAAACTAAGAGCATTCCATGGAAGCCCCTTATCATTTAATGAACAACACATATTTGTAAGGTGTTTTAAGTGTTGTTTTGCATAGATATAACTAGCAATATGGGTGTGAATTCATGGATGGCTACAACAAGTAAAAGTACATAAATTTTGTGATTTCCAACACTTTGATTTTTTTTATAAAACACAGAAACTAATTTGCCCATAACTTGAAATCTATGATTTGGATTTTTCTATTTTTTTGCGAGCAAGTGCATCAGGGTCAAATTAACATTCTCACCAAAAATCAACCCTACCCAGATTGGCATTTGCAATAAATCAACCACCGTCACCTCCAACCATTTTGTTTATTTTTCAAAATCCGTCAATCAGGTTTTTCTCAATTTTGGTGAGCAGAAGCATAAAATTATTACCAACACCCCCACAAAATTTCCGAAGGACCCAGTTGGTAAATTTTGAAAATCAATGAAACTTCTACCATGGGAACTTTTCTTCAGGAGATCTTGTAACCATTTGCAAATCTAGTAACCCTCTTCATTGATTGGCATACTAGTGTGTCTTTGATTTGATAATCTTTAGAAAAAGGTTGTGACTACATGAGACATTTGTGGATCTAAATAAATTAGTGTTTATCTTAGTTTCAAAGAAAATTTAAGTAAAAATAAGAGTGTCTTCTCCATTCCAAAGAGAGAAGACAAAAGATACCAATAAATAAATCCAAACATGTTTATTGCATTAATATTTAGGTTGGTTTCAATACAAGGAAAGCCTCATCAAACAATACAAAAATAATAAATGTGGAACCCGATGTCTTCCTTTGTTTGTTGTTTGGTAATTGTTGAGATAGATATGTTGAAGGTAAAATATATAAACAACAGCCTTGTGAATGTTATGACAGTCATGTAGGTAAGCAATACTTGCAACGATGGTATGTCTAGTTGGAACAGGGTTGTAGATCAAGTCCATAGCCTCCCCACACACTTAAACTCAGCCTGAAAAATACGAAGTTGGTCCTCACAGGAAATGGCACAGCCACCAATAAATTTGGCCTCCAACTATAATGATACAACCCAACAACAAGGATATCAAACCCAAGAGGTGGGAAATAGGCCCCAATAAGCTTAATTTGGCCTAGATATGAAGGAACTCACCCAACACTTACGATCTCTACTCCAACAAATGGAATCGTTCCCCACAACAAACTAAATCTGATTTCCTCTAAATAAATCGGCCCAATCACGGCCCAATAATGAAGGAATCGACCCCTCCTCTAGAAATGCAAGATACTTACAAAGAAATTGGCCCCCCAAACCGAGAAAATATTGTCCACGGTATAAAAAAACATGGTCATTTGACAACTCCTTCTCCTCAAGCCAATTCGACCTCTACATAAGAGAAACTCAACTGCCAAAGATAAAAACTCATCCACACACAATAATACTCAGCTGCGAAAGATAAAAAAAAGCAGCCACACACAATAATACTCATCCACAAAAGATAAACTCAATTGCAAATGAAGCGCAATGAAAAGATCTGATTAATCTTCTCCCTTTGACCAACTAGGGTGGACAGTTTCACCACCAAAACCAATCTCCAAACTCTCTAGGGTTTTCATCCCAAGAGCCAAAGCCACAAGATCTCTCTCAATTCGTTTTTGGAAAATAATTCATGCATAATGAGAGAGGGTGCCCCTCATTCTCCTTTTATTCTCTCATTGACCCTTTTGCAACTTTTTTCCCTTTTAATAACTTAAAGTGAATTTATTAATTCAATAGTCACTTAAGCACCTTTTTCCAATTACTTAATGTTGCCCTTTTTAAAAAGGTTAATTTCTCGCTCCGATGATATTAAATAATCAATTAATTAATTCCCTTTTTAATGCCAAAAAGTGATTAATTGGCTTTAAGACATTTCTGGATGTCGGAAGCCCCTTTCTCATTATCCCAACCTTTAGATATTTTCATCTCGATGCCAACGAGCTAATACACCAAGGTATTCCCTTAGATAATATGATCTGAATAACACAATTAGTGTATTTAATTAAATTATGCTTAATAATAACCCAAATTATGGGACTCGTCGGAATGCCACAGAACCAAGAATGAACTGTGTGAAAATGATCTTGGTGATGAAATATGGTAAATGGGCTAGGATGACCCTCATATAATTCCATCAAACCCTATGATCCCAATGTTAACCTCCATTTAACCCTATGGTCAAGTTGGCATAAACCTAGAACGTCACCTCCAACTGCAAAGAAAAGAAATTCAAAAATGGGGACATCACCATCCTCCCTTCCCAACAATTTCTTGTCCTCAAGCAATACCATCACAACCATATGCCCCATCGATTGAAACTAAAAATGATACCAAGGTCCCAAACCACCCTGGGAGATGTGAAGCATATTCCACTTGACACGTGGTCTGGCAAGATATTGACATAAGAAACCTCTTGAATATTGTCGATAAGTAGAGAAACTAAATACTGCAACAACTCGATCAACCCCTCAAATAATTTCTCTACTAGGGATCAAATCTCATGAAAGAAAATACTAGCTTGTGTCTCTGTGTTAGCTATTGAAATGACTAATATCGAGATCCTAGTGTCCCAATCTAATCTCATAAAGGACCCATCGTGATGACATTGCACCAACTTGATCATAACCATTTGACCATCATGCTCCATTGGTATCCTCCTCTTCTGGAACTACAAGCCGAAATACCTGTAAGGGTTGGACCTACAACCATGAATAGTAGTCTGCATAGGCCTCTAGGTGAAGTCACAACCTGCAAATCCACTGCCATACTCGATCGCGAATATCGGAAAAGGAAGTATGTCCCGATCATTGGAAATAACGTTAGGCTGCTCATGGACTCTAAACATCTCTCCACTAGATGGCTTTGTCACCTTTGTTGCCCCATGCTTCGAAGAGATCATATGGAAGTGTGTGAACTTCGCTAATTGGACAAATGTTACACAACCATTATATATCCATTGTGCCCTCAATATACCTGTGATGCAATCTATCAACATGCTCTCCCTCTCCCTGCTCATAGCATTGATCTACACGATGCTAACACAAAAATCCCCCTTACTTCCTCTGATAAGCCAGACAATCATAAGCTACACAAACTCGTTCAACTCCTCAAAGGACCACTCCTCCACACATCCAATCCTAAGCATCTCAAGAGTAAACTCGAAAAAGTGAAAATTGGCCATCTCATCTATTATCAAATGCCAAGTTGTCAAACTATGCAATCCTATCATACCAAGCTAACCTTCGTGATGAACCATCATGATGACCTTGCACCCCTCTGGTCATAACTGTATGATCACCATGCTCAAACTGTGCTCTCCTCTTATGGACACCTAAGCTAAAATCCCTAAAAGGACTAAACTCACTATCCTGGATCATGTCTCGCCCATGCATCTCAGTGAATTCAAAGTCTACCAACCCAAATATAGACTCGATCTTGGATATCGTGAGGGAAAATCTACCTCGTCATATAGAAAAAATCTCAACAACGCCTCTCACAACATCCCCACAACAGACCAGTCACTCACACGACCCTGTCAATCATCCTTGTCATCTAAAATAGTTTGCCACTCCGATGAATTCTAGGATACCTCCACTAAATTGGAATTCCACCACTCCCAATGCCTGTTGAAATATTTGTGAACCGATATGATAGAGTCTATATCTCCTCCCATGCACTCTACGCACTAATCACATGGTGCAAATGAAAGACCTATGTCATGGCCACAATGCCCCATGTATCATCCAACTATCTCCAGTGATCCTCTCTTGTCCTACTATATACCATGAGGGAATCAAATAACAACAATAGATTCTCCTGCCACTTCTTGCAAGACTGGAAAATGACTAGTGCATTGGTCAACCCCAAGGCCATTACCAAGAACTCATAATGAAGTTGGGAAGCAGACCTATGAGTATCTTTCTCCCTAGCCCTCATCTAATGATATCCAAGATGAAGATCGATAATCGAGGGTTATGTTGCTCCCTGAGGCTCACCCATCCACTCACCAATCTTGGGTAACCTCAACTCAATGGTATGCTCAAGGACTTTTTCAGGTGGTCTCCCTGGAGGAAACGCCCCAAAACTCCATTGTGCACTATTGTGTGCTAATGAATACTCCTGCATACTGCTTCATATCAATTTATCATCATGTATCGTCTTGTATCATGTAGGCACTACAATATCCATCACTCTATCGGTGTTGCCTAAACCTGTATCCCAGAGCACGCCCATGTCTTTCATATACCTATCCACCCAATCCATGGATGCATATACTTCCTCGTGAGCTATTCCATAAGGAATGTGCTCAACTATCTCTTCTGTAGCTAAGCCTTGAGCCTTTAGTGGGATCTCCAAAAGAAATGGCTCATGCTCCCCACAATACAAAATATGAGCATAGTCAAAACCCTTTATACCTCTCCTCAAGCACTTGCAACTCTGAATGCTCCTTGTATGAGATCGTCAAAAAAGGCTCCTCCCTCAAACCATGAGTGCCACTCATGCTCTCATGTGTCACAACTACCAAATATGATGGAGTCACTTTTGTAAGTGATGAAGAGCATGTCAAACTCAACTAGTAACAAATATCCTCAAACTCCCTTTCCTCATATTCAAAAAAATTGAGAGCAAGGTCCCTATCCATGAACAACTGCAAGTTATTTGATTTCATTTGCTCTAGTGCTTATTTGATTATGGATAATTGAGCACTAGTGACTCCACCTGCAACTCCTTTTTATCTCTCCTCCATCTGGGTTTTCCAAATAATATATTCAATGAACTTATGAGAACTATTTGTCGTTGTCAACACTTGTACAATTTGCTCCTCTGTGACCAATAATCGGTCCTCCAAATCACACAATGTTAAGGGTCTTTGTTCAATTTCATCAACATGGTGTGGGTTGTCACACAATATATTTTCTGATTTGTTTTCATGTATAAGAATACTATCTCCATCAACAAAAACTGACTCACTAGATGATGCCATGCAATCTTTACTTAGCGTACAATGACCTGTCAAATGATGGGACTCATGTGTACTATCACCGCCAAAATCGACCTCTCCTTTGTCATCCTCTATGCATGGCTCCTAAGTAGATGGATCCATATCCCACGACAATTTTTCACATACCTTGACTTCGTCATATTTAGGTACATTCATGATTGCATCGTCATAAGGTGCAGAATATTCATCATACTTAGGTGCTATCACACCTTCATCATCATGAGCATCACTATTAAGGTATGATGTTGAATCCTCCACATCGGTTGATTCGAAAACTTAACCATATGTGCCATCAACCTTTCCATCATGTGCACTAGTGCTATGGGCCTCATAGGATACACTAAAGGTGTACTCGATGTTGGTATGCCATCGTCCTCATTTTTAAAAGCATCAAATGTTGTCAAACATGGTATCAAAGCTTGTTTGAAGACCCTCTCCTGTTGTAGATCGAGATCGTGAAACCAAGTTTCTTCATCTCCATTTTATGTCATTTTCATACATTTATGGGCTGAGAGGACTATTCCATTGCGTCCGGAGCACTCGTTTCATTTAGGAACACTTTTCGTTTCACTCTAAAAGGTTTCTGTTTGCCCAAGATATGGCCATTACAGTCAGATCTGGAGGTATAAAGCCTGAATACGCATCTTTTAAATTTCTACAAAGTTTTATTTTGGTTTTATTTCGGTTTGTATTTTTTTATTTCCAGGTTGCTACTCTTTTATATCTGCGTATGTTCTTTGCCCCGCACCCTGTGCGATCTCGGCAAATCAGAAACAGATAGGAAAATGTGCATCTTCTAGGTAAGCTAACCGAGATCTAACCCTTGTTGTCATCGAGAAGCGAAATTTTTTTCTTGTGTGAAAAGAGGTTTTTTTTAGCATGCTCTCCAACAACAACAACAACAACAACAACAACAACAACAACAACAACAACAACAACAACAACAACAACAACACCCCCTATCCTCCTTCTGAAAATTACAATATGTTTTGCTAAACCATTTGGTTAAAACTTTCCTTATTAAGTAAAAGGTCTTGAGTTCAAGTCTCTCTTTTGTTACTTTTTTGAAAAAGTTCATGCTAAAATTGTAAAGTTTATTTCACTTCAAGTATAAAAGTGAATCACTATAAGTAGCTTTAATATTTTGTTTTAGAGTTATTTATTTTGCATGCAGCTTTTCTGTTATAAAGTAACTTCATTGTAAAAGTGATCCTGACTTCTCTTTATAAAAGTGGGTCACTTCATAAAGCAACTTACACTATCACATGGTCAGTTGATTACCGTTTATGCATTTTTTTTAAAAGGGCATAACTCTCACATCGAAAGTCCGTTTTCAGTGCCGTTTTTTTAAAAACTGCATAACTTTTCGAGATCTTTCCATTCAGATCATCAGTTTCAGTTTTCAAATCCACATTATCTGCATATTTAATATGGCTTCTACAAGTAATGTCTTGCTTACCAGCAACAACTACTTCCAATGGAAATCTCATCTGGAGGATTTATTAAGAAGTAAAGGCTTGTACCCGATTACCTTGGGAAAGGAAAAATAACCCACTGATGATGATAAGAAATCCAAATGAGATAATAGGAGTGATGAATCATATGGACTAATCAGAATGTCAATCTCTCTTGATTTAAGATACCACCTCCAAGAAATTGATGACCTCGAAGAAGCTTGGGGCAAGATTGAATCTGTGTTTGGTAAACTCAATATTATTCGAGCACAACAGTTAGAAAATCAAGTACTGACCTTGAGTCCAAGTGATTTTTCTTGCCTTGGAGACTATCTATCTAGGTTTAAAACACTTAGAATGTTATGTGAAGAATGTAAGATAAAAAATGGAGGAAGAGCGTTGCATCTATCTTATTATTTCTAAGATAAGTACTACATCTTCTGTGTTTGTATCTACCTTTTATGCCATGAGAGAGGCTCTAGGGAAAGCTTATGAAAAACCCACTCTTGATTCCTTTTGTGATGCTTTGATTAGAGAGGAAGATAAGCTTGTACAACTTGGAGTGATCAACACTGTAGGTACCTCCAACAAAGCCTTAGTTGCCCAATAGAAAGATAAACCCAAGAATCCCAAGAAGCAACATCCTCGCCACAACAACAAGCAATATAAGGGTCCCAAACCCACTCAAATAGTTTTTTCTCTGAATGGAGACAAAGGAGCAAAATATAAAAATAAGAAGACTGGCAGACATTGGAACTTTTGTGATAAAGATGGTCGTTATGAGTCCAAATGTTTCAAAAAGATGGCAGCTTTAGAAGCAACAATGAAGAAGCACAACATCAGTATTGATCCTACTTCTTCTTCTTCTTCTCATGGACATGCACTTTCTGCTTTTGGTTTCTCCTTCAATACACCTTCTACTTCTACTTTTGATAAGTGGCTTATTGATTCTGCAACATCTTATCATATGGCTAAGGATAGAGACATAGTTTCTACTCTAAATGAATCTAACACCAAGAAAATATGTGTTGGTGATGATAGATCTCTTAGTGTTGAAGGATCTGGAACAATACAAGTAGAAAATGGCCATTTCAATGATGTATTATGTGTTCCAAGTCTTTCTTGTAACCTTCTATCAATATATCAAATCACTCATTCAGGTGAAGGTAAAACCATAGAGTTTTCACCTCACCAAGTTGTAATCAAGGATCTAAAAGATCCTAATCATGTTCTTGCAACTGGAATTGTTGATGATATTACCAGGTTGTACAAGTTTGACAACTTTGGGTCATCATCTTTTTCATCAGTTTTTTATTGCTCATAGCGATGACTTGAGCAAACTTTGGCATGAGTGGTTTGGTCATCTAAACTATTGCACATTGCAACAACTATGTAATCAACAGATGGTGATTGGTCTTCCTCTTGTTTCATGCAGAGATGGTGTTTGTGTCGGTTGTGTTCTCGGAAAACATCATTGGGACAATTTTGAAAAATGTGCCTCTTGGCACACCTCGGGTCCTTTACAGCTTGTTCACAATGATTTGTGTGGTCCACTTTCTTCTCCTTCTTTTTCTGGGTGCAAGTATTTATTCACTTTCATTGATGACTTTTCTAGACGTACTTGGGTTTACTTCTTAAAACTTAAGAGCGAAGTTTTTGACAAGTTTTTGGCCTACAAAGCCCTTGTAGAAAAGCAATCTCGACATCAAATTCAAAGGTTAAGAACAGATAATGGAGGCGAATATGTGAACAATAATTTTACAAATTACTGCACTACACAGGGAATCCAAATGCAACACACTGTTCCATATACACCACATCAAAAAGGTGTTGCTGAGAGAAATAATCACACATTAAAAGAAATGGCTAATTGTATGATCCAATCTGGATTAAGTCTAAAGTATTGGGCAGAAGCCATCAACTGTGCAAATTACATAGTAAATCGCACTCCCACAAAGGCTCTTAAAAATATAACACCGGAAGAATCTTGGATTAAAATTAAACCAGATATAAGTAACTTTCGTGTATTTGGCAGTATAGCATGGGCTCACATTCCTGATGAGAAACGGAAAGCATTGCAGCCTAAAAGTGAGAAGTGTATATTTGTTGGTTATTCTGAAGATGTCAAAGGTTACAGACTTCTTCAATCACATTGTAATGAAATTATTATTAGAAGAGATGTTAAATTTGATGAAAATCTCTTGGCCTGCGAGCCTAACTCGATGTGTGTGCCTTCTTTAGCCTAGGAGCCTAATTCGACGAGTGTGCCTTCTTCGGCCTACGAGCCATCTTCGACGTTTGTGCCTTCTTCTGATCTGGTTTCTTCTTCAGATGATGACAGTGAGGATGAAAATCCACCTCTGCCTGCTCACCCTCCTCCAGATGAGTCCTTTGAACCTGAACCAACACGAACTTTACCACTTCCTAGATGGGTTCGTTCAACATAAGAAGAAGTTGGTGATCTTGTTAGTGATCCTTCAGATCAGCATCAGACACGTTCACAGTTCCAGCGAGCCTCTTCTCTTTTGTCTCGAGTTTAAAAAACTCATGATCCAGAGACATTTGCAGAAGCTTCAGGTCATCCAGATTGGGATGCAGCAATGATTGAAGAGTATCATTCTTTAATGGCAAATGATACTTGGGATCTTGTACCTCTTCCAAAAGGAAGAAAACTTGACAGATGTAAATGGGTCTACAGAACTAAGTATGCATCAGATGGAAGTGTTGAAAGACACAAGGCTCGTTTAGTTGCCAAAGGATTTTCTCAAGTTGAAGGAATTGACTATCATGAAACCTTTGCCCCTGTAGCCAAAATGAATTCCATTCGCCTTGTTCTTTCCCTTGTTGCCTCACATAAATGGGAGGTCCATCAAATGGATGTTAAATCCGCCTTCTTGCATGGATATTTGCAAGAAGAAATATACATTGAACAACCTCCTGGATATGTCCAGAATGACTCTAGCCTTGTTTGTCACCTTAAGAAATATCTTTATGGTATCAAGCAAGTTCCCCGAGCTTGGTATGCCAAAATGGACACCTTTCTTATTGCCACTGGATTCTCTAGATGCCATTATGATCCTAATGTCTATACCAAGAAAGTAGGAATCCATCTCATAATCCTTGTCCTTTATGTTGATGACCTTATCCTTACTAGTAGTGACTCAAAAAATTTAAACCATGTGAAAACCAGCCTTAAGAATAAATTTGAAATGACAGACTTAGGCTTTTTGCACTATTTCCTTGGCCTCCAAGTTTTGCAAACTAATGAAGGAATTTTTCTTTCCCAGTCTAAGTATGCTTGTGACCTTCTTC
>SNQJ01S0001183.1:839850-907872 GCA_010110895.2 Picea sitchensis
ACACTTAGGAGTTAGTTAAGATCTACTTGGTCTATTGTATCATTAGGTAAAAGTGTGTTTTCTAGTGTGTTTCTTTAGTATGCATTTGTAGTTAGAAAATCCGACGATCACGATATGCTCCCGACATAGAGTGATCTGACGGTTCATACTCTCCTCAATCTTAACGACCATTGATCTGTGGCTTAACACCCAATTGGTCCATGATCTCTATTTAAAGAGCATGGAGGTTCATTTGCCGATGATCAATTGTGAGAAACTCTCTTGTAAAATCTCTCTGTAATCTTTTTCTTTGCATTAATAAACTGCTCCAAGTGGTCGCGTTGGCTGGGGCCGTGGATGTTTTCCCGTAAGGGTTTTACCACATGAAAACATCGGTGTGTTGATATTTGATACGGTTATGTGAGTGGTTATTGAAGTTGTCCATCCTTTGTTGGAATACTCGTGTTGTCGAACATCAGAATCTTCAAAAACTAGTACATTTTTCCTTGGCACGTTCACTTTCTTGTCCACTGATACTTGGGGTTCATACCACTCATGATGTTTGAATGTGAAAAAAT
Source organism: Picea sitchensis (assembly GCA_010110895.2). Classification (NCBI taxonomy): domain Eukaryota; kingdom Viridiplantae; phylum Streptophyta; class Pinopsida; order Pinales; family Pinaceae; genus Picea; species Picea sitchensis. The sequence goes on from SNQJ01S0001183.1 coordinate 840,408, forward strand.
CCTTGAATGACATGGTTGTGTAAAATGCCTCACTAAGCGCCATATAATCCCTCAAACAATATGTAAACTCCTCATTATGTCCTTTCTATCATGTTTGTTTCCTCTTTGAACCACTAGCTCCATTATTCCCTACATTGTTTTGGTTACTTGTCACAACCTGCATAAACTATTATCACCCCTATGCAAGAATATTATGAATATCCTCACGTTGTCTTCTACTTATGTAAGTGATATATTCTCTTTCTCCTTGCCTCATGAAACTACAAACCCCCTTAGGCTGACAAGATTGTGGCTCTGATACCACTGTAATATCCCTCACACTTTTTTTGGATTTTTCTTCTAGTTTGGTGGTGTGAGTGTATGGTCCAAAAAAAAAATGGTGAAAATTTTGCAAGAAGCATCTTATCATAATAGCGATATTCTCCTAGCTAATCAAATATTAGTGATACCTAAGTAAGGTGTCTGTTATCCCCCATATCTAGGGATAACTAGGAGATCATGTCTCGAGGCCCACTGGTCCTAGACATGGAGTACCAAGAGCAAAATTGACCTGAGCATGGCCTTGGAGGGCCCATCTTTCTTCTTCTCCACCAAATTTGTCCTGTCAACAGCAGCAGCTTCCATCACCACCAGCTTGGATTTGCATCGGAGAGGACTCTTTCTCCATGAGGTAATTGGTCCGAGGTATCATGGTATGTGTCATGTTTGATCATTATAACCTTCTTATATATGCATTAGGTTCCTTTCATTTTTGATGACTGCTTGGATCTTACACTAATCCACTTGACCATTGTTGGGGTGATTGATGGGGTGACTTAGAAAGCTTCTATTCATGGGTTTTGGTTAGCCACCAAGGGGGATTTGCAGAGCCATCGTCCGCTCCCATCACTTTTATCATTTTACATCTTATACCCCGCACATCTATCCCATTCCCCTAGTCTGGCCATTAGGATGACCTTTGAGGGTTACACTTTGTCTTGTGGGAAGAAGGGGCTAAAGGCCCAGGGGGTAAAAGCAGTTGGTAAAAGATAAAAGCCATAGGAAATAAAACCTAGAGATGCCTCGCCCAGGGGATCCCCGAGAAGGCAATAAAAGGTCTCTCGATAAGAAACTAAAGGGACCCCAAGAAAAATAATAAAAAAAGACCTAACCAAGAGGATGGGAGGTCTCATCATGAGCCGGCCCATTATGTTCATAGGTATCCAGCGGTATGACATTTCCATCATCTGGTCACCACGCCAGAGCAGTGACCCTTGGTTGCATGGCCAAGGGAAAGGGGGTCTCATCACGAGCCAGCCTTATCATTTCTGCGAAGATACCAGTGGGTAACACTGTCAGCTCTGGCCACCAAGCCAAGGCAGTGTCCTCTGGTCAGACCTTGAAGTAAAAGAAGAGAAAAAGCAATAAAAGAAAAATAAAGGCAATAAAGGGCTTGGAAAAATACATCCATGGCCAGATGTATTCGCCTCCTACAAAGGCACCCTGAGACCTTGCCCTTGGTCTTTTATGGTGGACATCCCTAAAAACCATATCACCTCATAAAAACATGGCTTGAAATGCATCCATGACGGGTACAGCTCGCCTCCTACAAAGGCACCCACAGACAACACCTGCCCTTGGTCTTACTATGACTGGACATCCCTAAAAACCATATCACCTCATAAAACATGGCTTGAATAATCTTCTGAGGAAACTTTCCTTATCTTGTGGGTATTAACCCAATAGGTTATTTTGTCGATTGCTTTAGCTTTGTATAGTAAATCTGTGTAATGTCTTTGAGCTCTTAGATGTTATGCTAGGAATTTCATGCATGTATTTGATAAATTTAATGATGAAATATGATTGAAATCGCTATGATCCCTAGGACTGATGAGCCCATGGAGGGCGTAGTCTTTGATGTGCAGGACCATACCCGGCGGACAGGTACCAGTGGACAAGTACACATGGGGATATGATTAGTTCGGACCTCCATGGGGCTGAAGAGCCCATCAGATGGTTGCTGGGATGGCAGAGGAAAGACAACGTTGCGAAGAGCCCTTGCATGAAGAAGAAGAAGGACGTCCTCACCCAGGACGCTTTGGCAGAGCCCGACCTAGGGGGATCACCCACTGCAGATGAGATGGTGGCTTTGATGGACAGGACGCCACCCAGTGCAGGCTGGACGTTTTCTGGAGCATGTGGCAGTGTGCTGGGATTATCTGGCACGTGTGGAAGGTTGCAAGAGCCCGAGGGGGGCCAACGTTTTGCTCCTTGGATGTTGATCTTGCCCAGAAGGGGCCAACGTCTCCCACAGAGGGGCCTGACGTCTCCCTTTTAGCTCATAATTTTGACTTTTTAGCATTTAATGTGACAAATAATGTGATATTGTTAAGTCAGCCTTGTCGGCTGTTTTAATGACCTATTTTTGTAATTAAGGGTCATTTGGATGATATAAATAGAGGACGTTGAGCCTCATTTTGGATATAACACAACTCACTCTCTTGTGAGAGGACTACTTTTAGTCTTTTGTCTTTGTATTTGGCTCTTGGAGTTGAGGCGCTACACTTGAGAAGGATCATTTTTGGCATGCATATGGTGTTTTTTATCATTGGAAGGTTTACAACTAGGGTTTGATTAGCTCTTCATTGATTTGTAAGTATATTTTTCATGCAAAACTTCTTGATTGAATGGTTGTAGGTTAAATATCTTACTTTTATGGTTACATTGTTGCTATTTTGCTTAATCATTGAAACCCTAGGGAGCAAGCACACAAGTAGGTCCTTTTCTGAATTAGTTTCTTAACATAAGTTGAAGAAGGAAGACGTCCTAGGCCTAATTAAGTTTACACCTAGGGTTTTGACCTTTAGGGTTTGAAAAGCCTTGGCTCTACAACACTTTTCAGCCCTAGATTTGTGTTTTGAAGCTAGTCGTTCTTGCCAAAGAGTTTTAACGAAAGAGGGAGGAGCATGAGGCCTTTCTTAAGATACACTGGAATGAGCCTCCTCCCCTTAGGGTTTTGACTTCATGGCCCTGCCATTGCAGCACCATTAAGCCTAACTCTCCCGTCCTTAGATTTAGATCCTTCCAAGCCTTTAGCCTTACTCCTTGACTCCATTTACCCTAAGGCACTAGTCTAATAATGCAATGTTGAGTCTTTGGTGTTAAAACAATCTTTCAAACTTCCAAAACTTGAAACCCTAACTAACCCTAGCGACTTACTAACCCTAACTCTATGATGACGTCTTGCCTCTTTTGAACTTTTGCTTGGTATTAAAGTTGCGGCTAGGTCATCTAATGATAGACATAGAAGTGTTGAATACTTTCCTTGGCTTATTTAGCAAAACGTTCACCTCTTTGTCTAGCAAAACTAACCTAGAATAGGGCTGACATCACCCTTAGTATAGTGACGCAGCAACATTATATGTGAGCATATTTATGGTTTTTAATTGCGTTGTGATAATTGAAGGATTGATATTGTACATTAGACGTTCTATCATTTTGTATTTATTGAAGAAGTAATATTATAAGCCATATTGCAATCATTGACTTCGTCAATAATTACATCTATTTATTCTCATATGTATTTCATATTGATAGTCATTGACACTTGAAGCATTAACCACTATTTGCTTGTATTAGTTTCTTTGTTGCTTTGTCTCGCAAACAGGTGCTTTTACTATGGTTTATCTTCCTCTTGACTATCTTCTTGGCAGTAATCTGTGAAGGGAAAGCTTACTTTAACCTTTGAACCTTAACCCCTTGATCCTTTTCCTTCAACACCCCAGATTACTAGGGACGTCTCCCTTGGGATTAGCCACCCTGAATAGAAAGAGCCCCCCATCGAGGTGACAGTGGGTGGGGAAGCTCCTGTTACGCCAGTTTGATTCTTGCCTTCAAGCTACTTATCTTGTACTACAAACTAAGCGATAACAATGTCCAAATTGAGTAACAACTCTATGGATTTGGTAGGATTTGAGTAATTAAATAAAGTTCATATGACTCCTTTAAGGTGTATACCTAAAGGATAGCATTGAAGTGCTATGGGAACTATGAAAATGTCATAAAGCCTAGGAAAAAATTATGCAACAACAATGACAGAGTCTTTGTCGTTAGTGGAAAGATCTCTTAATGATATGGATGAGTGGATTGAACAACATGAATGGTGATTCTGGATGATTGGTAAAGGTCATATTGGTGACCCATATAATTTTAAAGTGTCAAGATAAGAAAGGGTGACAAGTGATAGACTGGGAAAAGGGTTAAATGTTTAAATGTTCAAAGTATAACAATTGTCTACTTCTTGGTTTCTAGATCTTCAAAGGCAAAGAAAATGGACCATGTGACAAATTGAGTCTTAGATATTGATGAGTTAACACCTACCATGAGAAGTATGGAGTTGGTATGCCAATGAATGGTTGTGTATTTAGATTAGGTGAGCTAATCCTTCCAAGAGTGAATGATATTAACTTAAATAATGATGATGTAGTCTTTACATGTTATTGGGTATAGCGATCGTTGAATGAATAGAAAAAAGATGTACAGTGACATAAGAACCTTGAGTAATGATCAAAATATATACAAAGTTGTGAATTTGAACTTTGATGAATTAAGGCATGCTAGCAAGGCCAACAATATTTTAGGGTTGAAATTCATCTAATTTCACTATGAGGAAAAATAATACATGACTAGAGATTGTGGCTCTAGATGATGTGGTTTATGTGAAAGTCAACGGTGTATTCAAGCAAGAAAAATATACGAAAACTTTAGCATATTAATAGTGTGATTGTACGTATCCCATAAATTGTCAACCTTCTTGTTGAAAGAGGAGGAAATGATTTGTATCTAGATGATCACATGGCACTCATAGTACTAATGATCCTTTTTATAGTTAGCTTTGGTTGACAAACTTAACCAAGTAGATCCATGTACTAGATGAATGTTTTGATGATATCTCTTGCTTTAGATATAAAAGTTAGTTGTTAAGCCCTAGACAAAGCCTCATTCAAAGCCCGTGTTAAGTAAGACCCCTTATTAAGCCCCTTAATAAATTATTACATTTATTATGTTATATTTGTATGTAGGCTCTGAACCCCTTCATCACCCTTTCATTATAATTGTACCCTTTGTCTCCTATATATCTACCAAGGATACCTAGTCTTAGGATCATCTTATCACATCTCATATTGTATTCTAAAATGGATATATTGTAAAAAGAGGTTTCCCCCTCTAAGTGGAATGTAATTCATTAACTTTTTATCATTTTTAGGGCATTGAATCATAACATTTGGTATTAGAGCATTGATCCTGTGGTTTTTCTTCTCCAAGTAAGTCATATTAGAATTTTTTCTATAATTTTTTTTTTTTTCTGGGATGATTCAAACAACGGAACTTTGAGGTTATTTAGAAGACATGTCAAGGTATCTGTAGTAAAAATTTCAGCTTCTGGATCATTATGCTTTCTGAGATACACCTTGTGGAAGATAGGGTTTTTTACTAGTCCTATTACTAGTCTCAAACATGTGTTCTGGGTAAAATCGTCATATATTCTTCATCAAGGAACCAAATTTAGTGAGATAAGTTGCATTTGAAAGAGCATAGTCTGTATTATTTACAGTATAAGTTTTAGAATTGGATATCAAATACTAGGCACGTGGCATTTTATACAAGTGCACTCTCCTAGAATGGCCATAAATCTACAAGGTTTGGGAAAGTTACCCTAACTTTCACTTGGCACATCCAATTTTGGTCAGACCTATGACATTATAGAGAGGACTTATCAGAGTACTATAGGCTGAAATTTTAGACTTAAAAGGGTCGAAATTTTAGAAATACACAAGAAGGAAGGTCGGTTAGGAGAACAAACTCCAAATTAAGGGTTTGAAAGGTATGTAACTTGCAATTGGCATAACTTTTTATTGGAAGATTTTGTTTTGGTGACTCAAAATTTGTGATAAAGATAAAAAAGAGGAATATTATTATTTGTATTCTACGTGGCTCCAAAAAATATTTCAACACCAATTAAACCTCGAGAAGTCTCATCTATAAAGAATGAAGAAAATGATGAGATACATAACATGCTATCCAAATTGGAAGAACAACTTAATGATTTGACTGTTAGGTCAATAACAAGGGATTAGTTGGTAAACCTACAAATAACAATTCAAGAAACAGAGAAGAAGATGGATGAACATAATAATGACCTTAAAGAAGAAATACACAAATCCATGAAGGAATTACAAAATTCCATGTCTTTTGTTGTCGCAAGAGTTGACTCTAGGCTGTGAAAGAGCCAAGCCTTAACACATTTTGTAAAAGAAATAAATCTTGTTGATCGGTCAGTCATAGGAGGCTTCTAGAACTAGGTCTAAAATAGTCATTCCACTCATTTATAGATCAGAAACAAAAAGGCATGACCTCGTTTGTCTAATTCATTTTAAAATCATGAAGATCGATAGCAGATAGGGGATGAACAACACTGAAAGAAAAAGCCAAGCATCTAGTCTTCCTTTCAATAGAAGAAATAACACTGAAACTTCAAATATCTGAACACAATTCTTGTCTCACTCATAGAAAGACAGAGGAAAGGTTGTGAACAAATAAAACTTGTAAATGAGGCAAAACGATTAAAATGCAGGTCTTGTTCTACTCATGGCAAAACATAGGAAAAACTTCACATTAAGGGATTCTTCAAATTAGCTACAGTAGAGGTTGTACTGAATTGTAACCATTACAAGCTGAAATAATGAATGTAAAGAAGAAAGCGCAGTGATGAAAACTTCAGAAACAATAATACAGGAAGAAAACGGAACTAGACAGTGACGAAGTATAGAATCTCTTGAAACTTTGTTCTATATTTGATAAAAAATGCATTACAAACCTAGCCTCTCAAGGCTCTCGGGTTGTCGCCCCTTCTGCTGTTACATACATCAGTCTTTTAAAAGGAAAACAAAACTCTTAGTGTTCCAGGAATTTGAATTGGTTCGCCTTCATGGAATTCACGACCGCCAGATGCTCTGAACCGTTACTAAGTGGAGTACTTTCAGCTGGGATAAATTTTTGCTTTTGATTTTGTCTTGAACCTCCAAATATTCCATCACAAGAGGATTTGTCCAGGGTGCTCCAAACGGAACATCATCTCCCGCAACCCAACCAAGATGGCCACCATTCAGTGTCACTACCAACAAGCAATTAGGATTTTCCTTTATATCTTCTCGAGGGATACCACGAGAGGGAGCTATTGGATCATTTGCAGCCTGGATGCATAATAAATAAATTTGGACATATTTGATAGAAAGAGAGTTGCTTTAATTGTTGTAGCAGTCGTCCACTGATTTGAACCCAAAGGATACTCTTGTTAAGCCTTCATCAAAATCCCTTACAGATCTTGCTTTAGCAACCATGGGTATATTGTATTCTCCTTCTATCCCTTCAAAAAGACGTGTATGCTTTTGGAATATTTTGCGAAGACCTCTAGCAAGAGCTTTATCATGGACATTATTGAAACCCTTGTGAAAATCCTCATTTGCAATGACCAAGTTGAAAGGATTGCAAAGAGAAACTGCTCCAGATAGGGGGCAGTTACCAGCCACCTCGCCTAAATACCGCACAAGGATATTGGCCCCAAGGGACCAACCAACCGCATATATATTCGACTCAGAAAAATGAACAGCAACATGTTTCACAACTTGGAAGAGATCCTTTGTAAAGGAAGCTGAGTAGAACTGAGGCGTAGTGACAGGACTGTCTGCACAACCAGGGCTATTGAAAACTACACTATGCCATCCATGCTTCCTTGCTCGCAAAAGCATGTGCCTTACGTAAGAATCATCACTCCCACAAGAGAATATAGTCGCCCCAGGTCCTTCGCGATACTTGCTTCGTCTTTAACAAGCCCTGTTATTAATTTGACCAATTCTTCAGTACTACCCTTTCCCTTTTCAATGCCTTCTTTCATATGATTATGTGTCTGGTTAAAGGCCCATTCATTGGCTATCCACAGGTTGTATGCCACTTCTCCTCGGATTCGTATGATGTCCAAAGTGTTAATGTTTATGTCATTATTATAGTTCTTTGCATTTCAATAAGATAAGAGCATAATAAGAACAAGATCACTGAGAAATACACATCCACAAGAGACACAACATTTATCATGGGAAACCCTCTAGGGGAAGAAAACCCAGCAAAAACTTCCCTATCATAAATAGCTTATACAATGTTCAAGAGATAACTCAACCAATACAGAAAATTCCTCCTCAAGAGATGCGCCACCCTTCTTCTCCTCTCTCCAACTTGTAAATGCAACTTGCCTCATAAGAGAATGAGCAAATGAAGTGTGTGTTAGAAGTAAGGAGCTAGCCTCTTATTTATGTGTCTGGACTTGCGTGTGAAGAGTCACCATCAGGCAAGGCCGACCTCTCACTCTAAGTGAGTAAATCCACCTTTAATTAAAAATGGCCCTTTCATTATAACTGATAGGGCCGACTTCTTGTCTGCACATTGTAATTGTCCAGATGACCAGTCATAAAGAGTTGGTCCTTATACAATTACCGACTTGGATAATCCTCAATGGGGATTAATCTAATAATAAAATAATAATAATGACATGATTAATCCACAATGGGGATTTAATCCAATAACAAAATAATAAGAATGCTCTTCGCGGATACATTATTTCCAACCTCCCCCTTAACAAGAAGGGGTATTCTTCATCGATCTTCATCGGCATCGGTAGAAGATTACGCATCGCTCGGTGGCATTTGGAGGACGGTATCATCAATATCATCTTGAACAATTGTCTAGCATTCTGAGGTCATGGGAAGTTTTTCTTCATCCCGGCAACATCATCATTCTCAAAGAATGCTATCATCATATGCATCAAACATGTATACGGTAAAAATGATACCTCATCCACCACGGCACTAGGATGTCACATCCGCAGTACTACACTAACCAACATCACATCTCAATATGCGGTCACATCTTGCTTCGTCTAACAACTGGAGTGAAGCAAGTAATATCATCTCATCTCGCTTCGATCTAACAACTGAGTGCGAGGAATCCCGGCGATCATGCTTTACGTCTAACAACTAGGTCATAAGCATGACTCATCTTGCTTTAAGATCTAGCAGTCGAAGAAGGAACATCAACATCTGGCTTCGTCTAACAGCGAAGGTCGGAAGTGAGAATCGCCGATTATACTTCGATCTAACAACTAGGTCAGGAAGCAAGCTCATCTTTTCGTCTAACAGCGAGGTCAAAATCGGAACACCGCGGCGTCATTAGCTGCGATCCTAACAATGAGGTGAGAAGCGAGGAATCATCTTTTTTTACATCTAACAACTAGGTCGAAGCAAAGAATCCCGGTGAGTCATGCTTTAAGTCTAATAGCGAGAGATTGGAAACGCAACTCATCTTGCTAGATCTAATAGAATTCCGGAAAAGAAGGAATCCTACGTGATCATGCTCTACATCTAACGAGGGCTTCGAGAAGCATGACTCATCTTGCTACGTCTAACAACTAGGTGAGAAGCAAAGAGATCGGCGGCGTTATGCTTCGATCCTAACAATTAGGGTGAAGCATAACTCATCTTGCTTCGTCTAACAATGAATTGAGGAAACGAGGAACACATCTACTTTCCCTTTTAGGGAAGGTCCTTTTCGGACAATACCAAAACTTATCTCGAAAGTGTTCAAACTTTACACGAGATAGAGAGCGAATCATCACATCAACAACACATCATCTGTGCTAATGTTTTGGAGCTTCAAGGCTCCTCTACGTACCATGTCCTTGGATGAAATGACAACGGATCTCTATGTGCTTCAGCACATTAAGTGGAACCTGGGATTCTCAATCATTTTGTCTGACTTTGATTATCACATAGGAATTGCGGTTGCTTTCATCTCAAATCAAAATAGGCATGTCGACAGCTTTCGAAGCCATATATAAGCCGTAGCTAATGATTTTAATACAGCGATGTACTCTGCTTTTCGTTGTCTTTGAGAGCAATCTTGGATTGCTTCCTACTACATGCGGATCATAGATGATCCCAAAGCTGAGAACAACATCACGGAAGTGCTTACTGCCCGATAGCGCTTCTGCCCAATCGCATCGGTATATCAATGGAGTGAAGTCATGATCTCCATCATAAAATTTGAGACCATAATCCATTGTACCCTTAGGTACCTCAATCACATGTTTTTGCAGCCACTAAATGAACAACGTCTGGGCTCCGCGGCCCGACTCAAGGTGTTCAATACGAAAACGGAGATGTCACAGTCACGGTGTTCATCCGGGTACATCGGTACGGTCCAATAATCTGTCTGTCTGGTGGCATCTATCAAATCGTGGTATCGACCATCGACTTGACTTTTTGGCCATGGGTGTATACATGGAGATTGCATTTGGTATGTCCGAGATCTCTTGAGTTCGGTAGTGTACTTCCCACGGTTAAGGAAGATTCTTTTGGGACTACTGTCATACCTCAAGACCTAAGTAATGCATTAGGCCAAGGTCTTTCATTTCAAATTCAACTGACGAAGTCTGTTTACATTCGTGATGAGCTTTTCTTCTCATGTCAAGAACAAGTCATCACATACAGTAATAGTATTCTTGGTTCATTATCCATGATCTTGAAGTAGAAATTTGAATATGCTTTTACTCTTGGTAAAGCCCAAACTCGTCGAAGCTGTCTACATCTGACCATACCAAGCTCGGGGGCTTCAATTTGTATAAGGCTTTATTCAATTTGCAGGCATGAGACTTCTTGTCTTGAACCTCAAATCCTTGGGTTGCTCTATACACTTCCTCTTCAACGACACCATTCGGAAAAGTTGTCTTCACATCCATCACGAGTGCGACTTCCATTTCATCTTGGCGGCCAGAGCTATAATGGATTACGTCGAAGTGTATGCGGCCTGGAAGCATATGTTTCTTCAGAGTCGATTCCTTCCTTTTGGGAAAAGCCGGCGACAAATCTTGCTTTATGTTTCTCAATGCTTCCATCCCGGCATGTTTTATCTTGGAATAACCATTTTTTGATGATACCACATCCTTACTTTTCGATTTGGGAACAACTTCCCATATCGTTCTTTATTATGGATTGGTATTCCTACGTCATGGCATATTCCCATTCCTCCTTCTGGATGGCATCTTCAAAAAATGTAGGCTCTTCAATGAAGATTGCATCAAAGCCCAGAGTGTAAGCGGAGAGATAAACTTTGGTTTCTTCACCGTCTGAAGTGGTTCAGACACCATACTTCTCCATCTTGAATAGCTCTCTTGCCCAAGCATGCTTCTTTTATGGGAGAAGGTCATTTGAGAGGTTATTGAGCCATTATATCATGATCTTCAAGAATCTCCTCATCGGGGGAAGCTACTTCCCTTACAGGTTCTGTGACTCTGGGAGCTTCTCTCCGCGGATTATGGGATTATGAGTTCCTCTTCACATACCTCTTCAATTTTGGCGTCTTCTCGATTTCTTAGTGCAACTTCTTCATCAAATATCCACGATCCCTGGCAGTCTCAATATGGAGTGACGGGTATATGAATTAGAGGCCTTGGATACTCACGGTATCCACAAATATTCCTTCTTTCAGGAGGGCTCCGGTTGTTCCTTTTCTCTTCGGTATGTAGAAAAAACAGACGGTCAAATATTTTGAGATGGCTTACCTTTGGCTTCTTTCGGTGAACATTTCTACTGGGGTCTTGAGCCAAATTGTACTATGGGATAGTCGGTTTCTACGCCGCCGGTTTCAACTATGCATACATAAGCACATAGGAATATTGATCGTGAATCATGGTCTTCCACGGCTTTCCATAATCGTTCTTTTCTTCCTTCCGATACACCATTTTGTTGGGATCTTGATCCCAACATCTTTTCTGAATTTCATGAATTCTTCGGTATATTCTCATCCATTATCTGACCTAAAGTATCTTAATCTTTCTTTTCGGAAAGATTCTCTATCAAGAACTGAATTCCTTGATCTTGTTGATACTTCAAATATATCCGGAGTCTTTATGAGAATAATCATTAATGAATGGAGTCCATAGTATACACATACCCATTAATGGAGGATGATGGCATTCGGCCACACACATGTCCCCGAATGAATGAGTTCAGGACTTTCCATACGCCTTGTTGTCCCTCTTGAAGGGTTCTTGATGTTCTTCCTTAGCACATCCGCCAGCATAAACCTTCATGATGATCACCTTTTCGGAGTTACAGTAAACTGTGACAACTTTGCATATGTATGGTAGTGCCTTGTGGTTGATGTAGACTAATCTATGCTAAAGTTCGCATGAGTTCTTCAATAGCATGGGTCATGAAACCGGTGACCCACCTTCTTCTTTTCCAGCGATGATTGCTTCATTTTATGATTTCTTCTTTAACATGTTTCCTTCTGCAACCTACGCTATAAGCCCTCATGTGACTTTGCGGAGCAAGGTCAGCAAGCAAGAATAATATCCTTCTTGATAATTGCTAAAAGCAATAATGAGAACAATTGTCACAGTAACTCCTTTAGAGCTTATTACTTATAATTTAGCAAAGTTTAAAGGTAGGAATGTCTGAAATGGGGTCAACCTCTCTTAGTGTTGTGACCAAGCATTCTTCAATGGCAATCTGAAACTAACACCCATGAGGTTTCTCCAAGAGGAGGTGTTAGTCATATCAAAAAAAATATTCTCACATGTTATCAAGTATATTAATGCTACATTGATTGCTATCTCAATAAAGTTATTAGCTTGTCATGTACCTTTGAATCTTAGATTAATCAAACACGAGTCTTGTCCTCACGTGTGAGTGCTTGCTTTTCTTCTAGGTCTCCTTCACTCCAAGTGATGAGTGCTTTCTTCAACCTATCTTACGTACTAAGACAATACAGCTAACTTTACAAAGGTAGGTTTTAGAGGATAAGCTTTATGATCATTTTTTAATCCTTCTAATAGTTTGATCATAGCTTCAGCATGCATCTTGATCGAGATAATTTCATAACAAATGGATGCATGTGAATAATCACGGGTTGCATCATTCCTCTGAATGTGTTGGATCTTGAGATCTACGGATCTATGGCAAGAGTTCCCTTCTCCTGCAAAATACTCTTTAGGGTTTAACCATTAACCATAATATTGTTACATACCTCGGATAACATTTTGCAGGTAGTGGCACCAACTAGCAACAACAGTAATCATTACCAAAACTTCAATGGTGATTGCAATTGGTTCTCACGGTATGGCCCTTAGTCTTGCAAGCGCAACTAGTTAAAATTTTGTAACTGCAACTTAGGGTTTATGAAGAAAACCTAATTTTCAAACTTCAAATTTTGAAGAGAATTTGATCCGGGGGATGGATATTTGGTGAGTATCTTTGGTGTACTCGAATTCGAAAATCAATTTGCCTTCAAATGCTGCTCTGCGGATTACGGTGCAATTAATACGGTACTTACGGTACTCGATGCTTATTTGCCGGTACTCTGGTTTCACGGTCTTCTACGGTACTTTGTGAAACTAGGGTTTCACTTTCCGGAAAGATCTAGCCAATGAAAAGGTGCACTCTAGGTGCCAAATTGATCCTTAGGGAGGGCACAACTTTCTAGGGTGATGAATGGTGAAAACACTGCTTTTTCAAAACCCTAATTTTGAGGTCCAGTAACAGTGACGTTTTTCACTCTTGCAGTTATTGTTTTTGAGGTTGGCTCATTACCATGTTAATGTTTATGCCATTATTATAGTTCTTTGCATTTCAATAAGATGAGCATAATAAGAACAAGATCCTTTGAGAAATACATCCACAAAGGAGACTACCCAACATCTGAAACCCTCTAGGGGAAAACCGGCAAAACTTCCCTATCGCAAATAGCTTCTACAATGTTCGAGAGATAACTCAACCAATGCAGAAAAGTCCTCCTCAAGGATGTGCCACCTTCTTCTCCTCTCTCCAACTGTAAAATGCAACGCCTCATAGCGAGAATGGAAACAAATTGAAGTGTGTTAGAAGTGGTAGCTAGCCTCTTATTTATAATATCAATCGGCAGGTAGTGAAGAGTCACCATCGCGGGGCCAACCTCTCACAGGTGGGTAAATCCCACCTTTAATTAAAATCGTACTTTCATTATAAGCTGTTGGGGCTGACTTTAGCAATACGCACATTATGTCAGATGACCAATCCTGAGGGGATTTGGTCCTTATACAATTACCGACTTGGTCTTCTGATGGGGATTAATCTAATAATGAAATAATAATAATGACATAGTTAATCCACAGTAATGAAAATAATAATAATGACATGATTAATCCACAATGGGGATTTAATCCAATAACAAAATAATAAGAATGCTCTTCGCAGTTACATTATTTCAACACAAAGCTTCTTTGTACTTTTATAAATTATGGGTGTCTCTTTTTCCTGATATGTTCAATCCGGGCAACAAAGCAATCCTTTCGGGGTTCATTATGAAAGGCCTGATCATTCTCAGTACAAACTCAGAGAGTGACCAACAAGCTTTGCTGAGGTAGACGATGAGTTTCTGCAGCCAAATCCGCATGGGTAGTAACAAAGAAAGTAGCCTGATTGTTGCGACTAAAGTGACCAAAAAGTTTTCAACAACGTTCTTCCACGATTTTGTGACAAAATGTAAAAAATCTTCCTCAGTGGCACTGAAGGCTTTACGGAGGACCTCGGCAGACAAGTTCCCTTTCTCCAAAGCAAATTCTTCATCCGGATAAGAAATCGAGATGACCCCATGATTAACTTGGTTCCGAAACTTTCCAGTTGACCAGGCTAGCAATTATAAAAATGACAAAGTGACTCAAACCCTATGTTTGCCCATTGAAACCAGAAAAGGGACGCCATAATGAACCCAAATTTAGAAAGATGATAAAATCATGTCATTGACAAACTGCATACAATAATGCGACGTCCAGAAAAGATTCTTTTCGGGCATCTTAATGAACACAGAATTTGGACAGGGATTTCCATCTTTTGTCGCCCGAAGGGAAACAAGTGGAAACATGAGAATTCCGAGCCTCACAAGGCGATAAAGGACCAATTTTCCCCAGGTACATCTCGTTTGAACAATAGAGAGTATACAGTATTTGCGGAAGTAATGACCACATCGGAATATTTGATCCCCGATCAATTACCGCCTCTGCTAGTTTCAGACCAAGAGAATAATTGGTTCCACCTGCCGCAACATATTGAAGACACCTAGATCCTTTGCTATAAATTTTCTTACCAAATCAACGTCTCCCGCCCTGATCGCATCGGACAAGAGATTCTCATTTGGCACGTCGTATGTCATCCATGGACAAACTATCCGTTTAGGTCTCTGAAGTGTTTCGACGCATTTTGATGGAATTCGACAACTGCCAGATGCTCTGCGAGCCGTTACTAATCGATTTGGAAGGTGGGGTATTGATGATTCCTTCGATGTTGGTCTGCTCTTTGAAACACCTTTGTCAGTGTTATTGGGTTGAGTGTCTTTTGAACCCTTCAACGTATTTCTCTGAGTGTTATTCCGCTGTATTCGCTTCGCCGAAGTTCCATTCGACAGCATCTCCTTAACCACCGCTTATCAGCTTGCAGGGGCACCTCTTCCAAATCATTGTCTTGGTTTTTGCTTGTCCAATCCACTTTACTTTTATTTTTATGGGTATCGCGGTAGTCTAACCATCACTATTCATGCAGCAGTAGTTAAACAACGATGGAGGAGTAAAGAGAAGTTTCAACAGGTGCCAACGCATATGGCAACCAAAACCAATGTACACGAACAGATATACACAAGGCGAACGACACAATATTTTCTAAGGGCAATGTTAATTTCATCCACGACATCTATTTCTGCCAGCATGTGTCTCCAAAACATCTTGCCTCTACGTAGATTAAGAGATGCAATCCACATTTTCTTCGGTGGCCACTATAACACGCTTCCTCCCTGATTTTGAGCCTGCATCCACCATGTCAATTGCTGCAAGAAGCACATTTCATTATATCCTCAGCACTCTTTTTACTTTTCACATTTTCGTCTTTCCAAATGATACCAGTGCCACTGCATGGTGCATCTAACCACACCCTATCAAGTGAATTCGGACCCAACACTTTTGGCAGCTCTCTGCCATCATAGTTGCAAATTATGTTGTTTGTTACACCCATTCGATGAATATTCGCAGACAAAGATTTGAGTCTCGAGTTTTTCAATTCATTAGCATATATTATTCCTGTGTTCTTCATAAGAGCAACAATGTATGTCGTTTTTCCTCCAGGTGCAGCACTTCATAGTTGTAGTTCATCAGCATCATGAAATACAAAGTTTGTGTCTGGGACATCACCTGCCTTCTTCATTTGTGCATTCAGTTCCTTTTCTCACGTCGTCTCTATCATCCCATCTTCCAGGCGCACTATAGATGTTTGACAAAAGCACATATGCAGCGGAGTCTTCAGGCTCTAACTCAAGAATACGTTGTGCTGCATATTTTCCTAGTTCCAAATTACCATGGCCCCTGCAAGCAGCAAGCAAGGTCCGCCATATCATAGCATTAGCTTCAACAGGCATCTTAGTTATAAATTCCATTGCCTCATTCAAGTGCCCAGCACGACTAATAATATCAACCATGCAATTATAATGCTCCATCATTGGAGTAATCTCGTAGCAACTAACCATGGAATTGAAATGATGGTAACCTTCATCCATGAGACCTGCATGACTACATGCAGAAAGCACACTGACAAATGTCATGCAGTTTGGCTTCAAACCTACACATTGCATTTTCTCAAAGAGTTGAAGCGCATGTTTCCCATAACCATGTTGGGCATAACCTGCAATCATTGTTTTCCATAAGACCACATCCAATGCCAGCTTTCTATCAAACACTTCTTTTGCATCCTCTATGCTCCCAATGCACTGATGACATTCCCAATGCTAGCAGCCCCTTGTTAATGTGAATAAATGAGAACCGATTTGTACTTTGGGCAACATAGTCGAATTTAATATCTGTTACAACATCTTCCATGATCTTTCATGCTCTAGATGATAGACTCTCTAAATAAAATATCAAAATACAAGGAACTCAAGAAAATAAAGGTAGTATTATAGTTGAACAATGTGCCGAAAATAAGCTATTTTCTAGTGGAGTTGTTTACGATGGGGGTTCTAAATTCAGCTTTCCTAATATTGAACTAAAGAAGTTTGATGGAAGAAAGGTCTTTCCCTGGGTGAACCAGCTAGAGAAATATTTTGAACTACATAATATTATGGATGATAAGAAAAGGATTCACACAACAACCTTGAACTTTGAGATAAAACCATATCAACTACATCAATGGGTAGTTAAAAGGAAGCCCCCTCTTTATCATTATTCTTGGGGTTTATTTGCAAGAGACTTGGAAGCACAATATAAGAAAGTGTGGGAACAAGATTACTTTAGTCAATGGACAAGAATCAAACACTTAGGTGATATTGACAATTATAATTCAGAATTTCAAGTATTGGCCACAAGGATGGATGACATAAGTGATGAACAATTGTTGCAAGCTTATATGGGTGGATTAAAAGAAGGCATTAAACATGAGCTTTTCTTAAGACATCCTGAAAATATTATGGAAGCTATGTAATCTGCTCGTCATATTCAAGCCAAGATTAAGGCTATACACAAGCCTACCAGTGGAGTATACACAAGAATCAAAGATCATTTTGGGGCTCATAAGACAATCATACCTCAACCGAGAAGGTTGACACCACAACAAATGGAGAAAAGAAGAGAAAAGGGACTATGTTTCAATTGTGAAAACAAGTACAGTAAGGGGCATAAATGCAGTGAGAGGAAAGTATTCTACATAGACAATGAAGAGGGAGAAGATCAAGAATTGGAACCATCACAAGATCTAGAGCTAGAAGAGACTACTCCAATGACATATTTCCATGCATTGGTTGGCATAGGTACTCCACAAACCCTCAAGATATAAGGATATATCAAAAATAAAAAGGTAACAATGTTGATTGATTCTGGTAGTACCCATAACTTCATCAATTACAAATAAGCAAAAGATCTCAATTGCTTTGTATATCCAACACCAGAGTTCCAAGTAATGATTGCAGATGGAGGTACCATAAATTGTTTTCGGAAGTACCATAGTATTAAGCTCAATATGGGGGAGTATTTATTGGACAATCCCATGATTTCCATCTAAATGCGTGGTGTTAATGTTGTATTAGGGGTCCAATGGTTACAATCATTGGGAACAATGGCCCTTAATTTTCAATATTTTTTCATGAGATTTTCCTCAGAAGGCAAGGAAATTGAGCTAAGAGGTATCCAAGGGAAACCTTCTAAAGTAATAATATCTAACAACGTGACAAAATTACTCAAAAGGGGACACCGTGGTGTAATTGCACAATTGAGCTCAATAGATGTTCAAACATCTATATCCTCTTGCCTTCTTCTTTCAATAATGATCCTTCATACCCTGCTCCAATGGATCTCCAAAAATTTATCCACAATCATTCCAAGGTATTTGAAGAGATGCATAAGGGTCTTCTACCTACTCAAGATCATGCCCATGTTATTCATCGGAAACAAGAAACTATACATCTAGTCTTCCATGTTTCTTGCTTAAAGAAGATAACTAGTGACAAGATCCCAATGCAAACTACTTTATCAGAGATGAATGGAGAAAGGAAAATCATACTAGAACCATGAACAATCCTTGAAATAAGGATTAAGAAGTTGCAAAATCGATCAATTACTAAGTACCTCGTCAATTGAAAGAACCTACCAATGGAAGAGGTGACATGGGAACATGATTTCTTCATGCATACACACCCGTGGTTGTCAAGTGTTGAGGACAACACTTGTTTGAAGGAGAGGGGCATGCTAATCCTTATACAAATCCCCACACAAAACCCATGTTATGTATAAAACCCCTTGTTAATCCCCTTACTGAATTATTACATTTCTTATGTTATATTTGGATGTAGGCTATGAACCCCTTCATCACACCCTTTAATTATAATTGTACCCTTTGTCTCATATATATATATATATATATATATACCAAGGAGACCTCGTCTTAGGATCATTAATAATTTTCTATATGAAGTGGATAAGGACCCATCAAAAATTAAGAACAAATTTGCATGTACAATTGTGAAGGCTACCTAAAAAATTCTTATCAAATTCAACAACATTCTAGTCAAATACATAATGATGGATCATGTCTCCAATGCCAATGGTGTCTCTAACAAGTTTGGAATGAAATTGGATAACCTAAATTAGACTCGACTACTTCTTGCATATGAACATTGACACATCAAAATTGATTAAAGGGGTATTGAAATACAACTATTCAAGTTGGAATATTTACGAGTAAGTATTTATAGAGGGCCTTGAAGTATAAAGGGTGATTGAATGTTTGAATGATTGACTCAATGAAATAGAGGATAATTACTTCCCTTATTTTTCATTTAAAATTTTATATTATAATTTTTGAACAATAACAAAAGAGAAAGAGCCTTTAATTACAATGTTATAAACCAAAGAGAAAGAGATTTTAATTACAATGTTCTATACCAATAACAATAATAATATTGTTCTACACCAATAACAATAATAATATATGAAAATAACTTGGATACAAATCCCATAGTTATAACAAAAGAGAAAGAGCCTTTAATTACAATGTTCTAAACCAATAATAACAAGTGTTGCATGGCAGCGTAGTCCCTGCCGGGTTGAATTAGGAATAAATGCACAGGGATGGGGAAAAGGTAGCATAGGTAGATGGAAAATGCAGCGGAGATGTGGCAATCTACATGAAGCAGAGGTGGTATCCATGCAGTAAATGACATGTGGCCTCTAGAGTCCCATTTATTTGTTGAAACTATATAATCTATTTTGCTATGTTCAAAATTTCTGTCTATTTTGTCTCTATATGTGCTAGGACAAAAAAAGTTATATTCAAATTAAATAAACACAATTTCTTGACATTCAACATAGTGGAAGATAAAAATTTATGAGCACATAAATATAAAAGGAGATAAAAAACTGTTTTATTTGAAATATGTCATTTAGACTGGGAAATTTAAATGTGTTTGTCATATAGACTGGGATTGGGGATCTCGCGAACCATAAGAGAAATATGTACAAGAAATAGGACCATGGAAAGAAGAAGTGGGCGACGATAGATTGTAATACCTGAAAAAAAAAAAATTTGAAAGGTATCAGTCTTTGGCTAGACATTTCTATTTTAAAAAGTGGAATAACTGGATTGATAAACAAAGAAGGATGTGATAAGTATAGACTTACAGTGATGGTACATATCACCCCTTTTGCTATTTTCTTGCTGATGCCTTTTTATTGTTGTCGTCGACGACTACTAGAATCGTGCCAACTGCATGTTGCCTTTCGTTGACAACCTGATTCAATTCCCTTTCGACCCATTCTTCAATGTAGATTCTCAAGGGGGTGACATTGATCTCATTCTGTATTTTTATGTTGAAAAGTTCCTTTTATAATTCCCTTAGATCGATAGAAAGATTACGCAGAGCCTGATCAATTTCTTCATTCTGTACCGAATAGTCAACTAGCCAGTTGTCGATGCCATCTTCACCATATTCAAGGATGTTGTAAAAATTTTCCAAAGACAACACCTTAAAAATATCAACTTGTTTATCGAAGGCTTGCTTAGTTAAGGGCAAGGAGTTGACGATTAAGTTGGGGTCTTGGAAGTCGTTGGTCCTTCCAACTAAGTCTATTTTGGTCAGATTTGTGAATAATTTTCTTTCTTTGATATGGTTTGTTCACATGACTAGGCAAAGAGATGTAGGTTCTTCACTTTCTCTTTCCAGCATGCATTTAATTGAGTGATCCGGTTTTTGGAGGGGAGATCTTGTTGTCTTCTTCTCATTTTTGTCATGTTATTGACATTGGTGCCAAAAGAAACGACCGTGTCTAAATAGAAACGTTCTTCATTTTTTAAATATGCCAACAAATGTTTGAGCAAAGTATGTGCCCTTGTTCCAAGGGAAGCCATGGTTTGTGATGTTTCCCACGCCTCAACAATCAGTTCCATTCTTTTCTTGAAATTATTCTCTACACGATGCGAGGAGGCTGGAGGATCCTTTTAACTTGGTTGCAGGGGTGGCAGACATGGCTATTGCTAAAGGACTGGCAAACAATGACATAGGAATCAAAGCATCCTCTAATTCCTTGACCCGGTCCTTCAGTCTGGCAATCTCGGCCTCAATGTCTCCAATGGAATCATCGAGATCATCTTCGGTTTCTATTTGAAGTCGACAGATTTTGGACGGTCGCATGTTCGCAAGGTTAACCTTTGAATGAGATTTTCCTTTCTTATTTTTTACATCTCTCTTTTCAATAATTAATTTTTTAGACTCGTTGTCAAAAACAACGCTTTGGAACACAAAGGATTCATCTTCGTAAAAAAAATTGATATCAGTTATGTCCATTGGATGGCTATGTTGGATCGCATCTCCGGGCTGATCAAGGTTGCAGAATACGCTATCCAGATCAGGCTCAAGTTCCATGTTCTCACTCTCAATTTTGGGCTCTTTCGCCTGTCCTAATTTTTTTTTTTCTTCTTGTCCACAGGAAGCTTGTGAGAACTATCAATTTTAGGGTGAGGAGGGTCGTTATCCCCTCCTTCGTTTGAAGAATTCTGAGTTGTTTTCTTGCTGTGGTGGGTCATTGGAGCGATGCTCCTGGATGTCGTACTTTTGGGAGTGCTATCCATCGATTGAACACTCTTCTCACTAGGGCCTTTTCCCTGTTGCTTGTACAATTCAGTGGTGCTTTGCAGTGTGTCTAGGTCGCCAACATCAGAAGCAAGAGCGTTGTTGCTAGTGTCTCTGTTTTCACTTAGGTGTTTCTTGAAAAAAGAATTGTCGAGGCCAAGTGTTAGTAAATGTTCTAAATTTTTTTTATTAAGGTCGAACCCTCTTAGGATTTCGGCATATCTTAGGTTCAAGTTGTTGAAATGGGCTGTAAATTCGTCAATTTTGTTGACGTTTCTCAACACGAAGTCCCCAACTTTCCAAGGCAGAGGAATGAACTGTTTTTTTCTCTTCTCATGGAATAGATGCAACCATTAGTTGTATTGCCTTTCTATTTCTATAACAAACATTATGTCTGTAATGTGACATGGAAGGAGAGCAAGTTTTTCCTTGGAGCCAAAAATCCTTATCACACTGTAATTATCCATTATTTCAAGTGCCCCCTTCCTGTCCAAAAACCTGGTTGCCTGGTCAAATATACGAGGAGCATCTTATCCTAACAATACAACTTTGAAAACAAACACAAAGTCATTAAAAACCTCATAAAAATAGTGGGAGGCCTTGTGCTTCCACAAGGCCTGGTACCAGAACATTACTGGGTCGAATTCTCAGTTTACCTTCTTCGACAAAGACAGTTTTGGAAATTGACAACAATGTGTTATTGAAAAAACCAAGTAGGATGACATATAAAATTTCTTCTCCTTTTTGAAGCTTGACAATTGGGAACAAATTTCATGGGAAATTAGCTTCCCCCAATAAAAAATGGCTTGTTCCTTGACTGTGAAACACAAAATATAAAGAACCATGCAGGAAATAGTTGTTGTGGATTCCTGTCCCGTTATTCTTGTAAACAGCCAGGCAATTTCCCCAAATGGATTTCTAAATGAACTAACCTACAAGCTTGTGATATCTTCAAGAACTTCCATCAGGTCTTCCAAGAACTCGGGCAATAGTTCCAACCCGTTATTATGCCTTCTTAGGAACTGCTTGGAATCTTCTCCTTTGAATGTCAATGTTGGCTCTGACAATCTTAACATCTGGCAGAAGACCTGAGGTGACAAAGAAACAAAAGAGTTGTCCCACAGTGGAATAATTCTTTGGCCTGAAATATATTTATCGGCGCACCAAGAGACTAGCTCCTTAGAGTAAAAAAATTCAGGAACACAACCTGCACGAGCAATCCCAGAGGTCCAAATTATTTTGTTCTGGGCGGAAGGTGATGAGTAGTAAGAATATGCCCTGGACCACTGGAATTTCTGCTCCTCGCGCCCGAAGATGTTCATTGTATCTCCACAGAACTTTTGTCGAGTTGGTGCCATAAGTTTATGAGAACGTTTGTTTGCTCCAGACAATGGTTGAAATGAATAGTTGGAGGGGATAATACAACCCTTCTCAAATGTTGGTTCAATGCTTGTGAATGGGAAAGTTCCTCGAGCCTTTCGCTCATTAATGAAAATCTCTATGGGTGTTTCATGATGAATTGTTAGCAGTAAAGCTTACTTATTGCATACTTAGAAGTGCAAAGGTGGCGGGTACGACGAAGAGCAAATAAGGATTGGAGGTTTCCTGAACGTGCCAACCCGACGACATGCGAATGACATTCCATGATTTTGAAATCAACACTCGGAAAGGATAATATAACCCTCCGCAAATCTTGGTTTAATGCATATTAATGGGAGATCTCCTCAAGCCTTTCACTCATCAATGACAATCTATACAGTTCCTGCACAATGAGTTGCTAGCATTAAAGCTTATTAATTGCATATTTAGAAATAAGACCTTATATACATATATATATATATATATATATATAATTATTATAGACAAGTGTGAAGGTGACGAAGACGGGGAAGAGCAAGCAAGGAATGACCAGGTATGAAAAGCGGATGGATGAGATTCAAAATAGGGTTGCAGGGGATACTCAAGAGAGGTGAGTATTATTATAGACAAGTGCAAAGGTGACGAAGACGGGGAAGAGAAAGCAAGGAATGGCCAGGTATGAAAAGTGGATGGACGAGATTCAAAATAGGGTTACAGGGGATACTCAAGAGAGGTGAGTGTTCAACAGTCAAATTTTATGTCTCAAAATTTTTGACTGCAAAATGTGTAAAACAGAAGAGAGCATGATGGGGCAATTCAGCGGTCGGTTTATATATTTGCGGAATTCCGGGAAAGTGGCTAAGTATAGAATAGTGAAACGATCGGTTGGACTCATTTTGGGAATTAAGGATTGAAGATTTCGTGAACGGGCCAACCCGACGAGTGCGAACGACATTCCATGATGTTTGAAATTAACACTCGGAAGGGAGATCTCCTCAAATACTGGTTTAGCATTAAAGCTTGCTAATTGCATACTTAGAAATAAGACCTTATATATACACACACAAATAATGTATATATAGCCAAGCTTGCTAATTGCATACTTAGAAATAAGACCTTATATATACACACAATAATGTATATATATATATATATATATATATATATATATATACAATCTTTTATTATAAATAAGACTCTTTTATATAAACATAAGTATGAACATCTACGCAAACCAAATTGAAAGTAGGGTTGCAAGCGATATGGAGGAGAGGTGAGCGCCCGACGATCAAATTATATGTCTTTATATATATATATATATATATATATATATATATATATATTGTGTGTGTGTGTGTGTGTGTTTTTCTAAACAATTTTTTATTATAAACAAGTGCGAAGATGATGGGGACGTGGAAGAGCAAGTAAGGAATGGCCAATTATGAAAAGTGGTTGGATGGGTTTTAAAATAGGGTTACAGGGGATTGTGAGGAGAGGTGAGGGCTCGATGGTCAAATTGCAAGTCTTAGAAATTTTGACTGCAAAAGGCGTAAAAGGGAAAAGTGCATGATGGGGCAGTCCAACAGACGGTTTGTATATTTGAAGAATTTTGGGTGTTGTTTGCAGGTCATGGAACAATGGAAGGGAAATCTTGAGCCCGCCTATCCGGGAACCCGCAATCGAAAAAGTGGCTAAGTATGGAATAGGGAAATGGTTGATCAGACTCATTTTCGCTAATATATTGAAATTTGTAATAGATATCCCATTACCTGGCAAGATCTTTTCTACATGTATAACGCGGAATTCCAGGTGTTGTTTGCAGGTCGCGGAACAATGCAAGGGTAATCTTGAACCCGCCTGCCCGGGAACCAACAATTGAAAAACTCGGTAAGTATGGAATAGGGAAATTGTCGGTGGAATTCATTTTCGCTAATATATTGATATTTGTAATAGATATCCCATTACCTGACAAGATATTTTCTACATGTTTCTGTACATGTTGTGTAGGAACAGTTGTTATGACGGTCTCCCCGAGGCATGGTGAGTTGTTAGCATTAAACCTCAGTTATTGCATACTTGGAAAGAAGTGCGAAGGGCGCGGGCACATGAAACAACGATTAGGAATTGGATATTTTGTGAACCTGCCAACCCGACGATCTGCGAAAGAAATTCGAAGAAATGGAGAAGTATGGAAAGCGGACAGATGGGCTTCAAAATGGGGTGACAATAGTTCCACATGAGACGTGAGGACCTGACGGTAAAATTTTATGTCTCAGAACTTTTGAGTGCAAAATGTGTACCAAAAGAGGGGATGATGGGTAGACTGTGTAACATGGAAGAGGGTATGATGTGAGAGTCCGGTTGTAAATTTGTATATCGCGGAAGTCAAGGTATTGTTTGTAGGTCACAGAACAGTGGAAGTGCAATCTAGAGCCTACCTACCCGGGAATTCGCGGTTGGAGAAATGGCTAGGTAAGGAATGGGAAAGTGGTCGGTCGGAGTCGCGATATAAAAGCATGAGTGAAAATGTGAACCCACGAGTCCGCCAACCCTCGAAGCTAGACATTTTCGGAAAAATGACTAAGTAACAAGAAAGATAAAGTACAGGGAAAAGAGAAACAGGAATTTGGTTAAGTATAGAACATAGAAAAGAAGGACTAATATATTCACATATGTAATAGATATCCCATTTCCTAGCAAGATATTTTATGCATGTTTCTAGAGAATTTATATACTTATTTCATATACTTGTAAAGAAGTGCGAAGGTGGCAGACACAGAAAACAACGACTACGAATTGGAAATTGTCTGAACCCACCAACCCGATGATCCACGAAAGAGATTGCAAGAAATGGCCAAGTGTGGAAAGCGGTGGGACGGGCTTCAAAATAGGTTGACAAGGGTTCCCGAGGAGACGTGAGGCCTTGACGGTCAAATTGTATGTAACAAAACTTTTGAATGCAAACTGTGTAACATGGAAGAGGGGCTAATGTAGGAGTCTCGAAGTCAATTTGTATATCGTGAAAGTTGGGGGGTTGTTTGCAAGTCAAGGAACATTGGAAGTGCAGTCCGCCTGTCCGGGAACCCACAAGCCAAAAAGTTGGGTAAGTATGGAATTGGAGGCACGAAAGAGATTCTGAGAAATGACGAAATATGGAATGCAGACGCACGAGCTTCAAAATGGGGTGACAATAGTTCCCCATGAGACGTGAGGACCCAAAGGTCAAATTGTAGGTCTCAAAACTATTGAATGCAAACTGCGTATCACGGAAGAGGGTATGATGTGGGAATCCAACAATAAATTTGTGTATCGCGGAGGTTCGGGTGTTGTTTACAGGTCACGGAACAATGGAAGTGCAATATAGAACACGCCTGCCCGGGAATCTGCGATCTGAAAAGTGGCTAGGCATGGAATAGGTAGCGGTCGGTCGAAGTCGCGATATAAAAGCACGAGCGCAAATGTGAATCAGTGAGTCCACCAACGCGCACATTGAGACATTTTAAGAAAAAAAGACTAAGTAAGCAGAAAGAGAAAGTAGAGGGGAAAAAGAAATGAGAATTTGGTTAAGTATAGAAGAGGGAAAAGAAGGTCCAATATATTCAAATTTGTAATAGATATTCCATTTCCTGACAAGATATTTTTTGTATGTTTCTGGAGAAGTTATATACTTATTGCATTTACTTGGAAAGAAGTCTAAAGGTGGCAGGCACATGAAACAACGACTAGAAATTGGAAATTTCCTAAACCCACCAATTCGACGATCCGCAAAAGAGATATCAAGAAATGGTCAAGCGTGGAAAGCAGTCAAACAAGCTTCAAAATAGGTTGACAAGGGTTCCCAAGGAGACGTAAGGCCTTGAAGGTCAAATTATATGTATCAGAACATTTTAGTGCAAAATGTGTAACACAAAAGAGGGGATGATGTGGGAGTCCAGAAGTAAATTTGCATATCGTAGAAGTCGAAGTGTTGTTTGCAGGTCACAGAACAATGGAAGTGTAATTTAGAGAAAGGGGAAGCGCTCGGTTGGAATCGCGATATAAAAGAATGAATGAAAATGTGAATGCGTGAATCCGCCAACCCGCGCAGCAAGACATTTTCGAGAAAAACGACTAAGTAACCAAAAAGAGAAACTACAAGGGATAAAAGAGTCGGAAAATAGAAAGGCGGAGGGAAATTTTCATAAACGGGAATTAGTTTCAAACAAGCCCCATTGTTGCAAAACCATCATTTTCTAGTCCAATATTTTATCCACTTATTCGTTTTCTATTGTGCTTGTACCATTAAAAAGGGTGTGAGCAAATGCTTTGTTGAAGATTAGATTTTATTGCAACTTGTGGGAGTAATTGTGTTCTTGATACATTTTTCCATGACTTTAACATATTAACTTAAGTATTAAACTTCTTGCATGATGGGTTGTTAGCATTAAAGCTTAATAATTGCATGTCTAGAAACAACAATGACGATATTGAATTTTAATATTGTAGTTGATTTCATAGTCCCATTTGACTACAACTGCCATATATATTTTATTTATTTATTTTTTTGGTCACGAACAAGAAATTTGGTAATTTCATTAATAAAGTTAAAAATGCTCAAATAGAGGCCAGGGGATGGATGGACAACTAATAAAATGTTCCCTTTCACACTAAAGGAATCAAGGAAGCGAAAGGGAAATAAGAAATCGTTTGCTTAGCAAGGCAGAGATGAAAACAAAATTTCTATGGCGGGGCCTAGATTGCCGCATTGTGATTTGGTCTTGCTATGTTCTATCTGCATTATGAATAGAATTGAATGTTGGTTTGAAACTGTCTGAAATTCATTTTTGTTTCCATAAAAGCCTGATGGGATCGACACAATGCATTGTCATATAATTGTTAAATGTTCCATTTTAGATCAAATTACTTGAGCCAATACAATATTGAAGAACCACAAGACTATCAAACCATGCCAATAAGAAGAGGTATTAAATTTATCAAAGAAGCAACAACTAAGACTCCAAGGCAAATTTTTTAATAGTAAATCCATTAAAAAAAAAAATATTGGGCAGTGTATATCTATCCATAGAAATTGGACCGAGTTCTTTGCAGCAAAACATTGAACATATTTGCCATAAACACATGCACATGACCTGCAACATGCAGGAGCCATCGAGATGCTCTTCAACATGCATACAAAACTGATTACCATGCTTTTTTTTAGGAAATCCTTGCAGTCTTCTCCTCGTGAGGTCAATGTTTGTTGCCCCAATCTCAATATCTTGCGGAAGACCTGAGGCGACGAAGAAACATGAGAGTGGTTCCATAGTGGAATAAATCCTTGGCTTGAAGCAAATGAACAACAGTCCTGCTCTTGACGCTGGCATTGCTCCAACGTTGCACCCCAACAAGAAAGCAACGCAAAATTTTTCAAACGCAGGAGGACATAAGAACCCATCTTCGCGGTAAAATTGATAGTTCTCACAAGCTTCCCATGAGGAAGAAGACGATAAACATTGCAGGGCAAATGGAAGATCCCAAAACTAAAAGTTAGGACACACCAGGAAACCACCTCCTTGCAGTCGAAGACTTCAGGGACACAGGTTGCATGAGCAATTCCAGAGGCCCAAATTAGTCCATTCTGGGTGGAAAGAGATGAGTAGTAGGAATATGCCTTGCACTAGTGGGAGTTCTGGTCCTCATCCCCTAACGTTTTAATTGTATATCCAAAGAACATGATAGTGGTCCCGCAATTGAATAATTTTTTGGCTTGAAATATATCTCTGGGAGCATCAATAGACCATTTCCTTACAGTGAAAGACTTCCACCCAAAATGGACTAATTTGGACCTCTGGAATTCCTACTTTCGAGCTGCAAAGCGACTATTACGCTCAACGTCAGTTTCTTTTCTAAAACCCCCTCTTTTGGTCTTGTCAGGGTCACCATCGACGGGCCGGGAAGTGCCCCCCATTATGGTTGATTTCAATTTGGGTGCAGGAGTGGGGTAAACCTCTGCATTTCCATCATCCATTGTCGTATCATCGTCCATCAGATCATCTTCTCCCGGCTCGAAATCGATTGC
The DNA here is from genome assembly GCA_010110895.2 of Picea sitchensis. Classification (NCBI taxonomy): domain Eukaryota; kingdom Viridiplantae; phylum Streptophyta; class Pinopsida; order Pinales; family Pinaceae; genus Picea; species Picea sitchensis. The sequence goes on from SNQJ01S0001183.1 coordinate 869,548, forward strand.
ATCAACCTCTGCGTCAGCCATCAATGTAGGTGGGTAGGCTGTCTGAGCAGGCAGGGTTGCCTTGGAATTATTTGGCTTGAAATATATCTCTCAGTGAACCAAGGGACCATCTCCTTTTTTTCTCTTGGGCAGAGGGAAATGAGTAGTAAGAATATGCCCTAGAATACTGGAACCTCTAGCCATCATGCCTGAAGGTGTTTACTGTATCTGGACATAACTGTTGCCATAAGTTAACGAGAATTTTTGTTTGCTCCAAATGATGTTTGAAATGAAAATTCGAAAGGGATAATATAACCCTCCGCAAATCTTGGTTTAATGTGTATCGATGGAAGATCTCCTCGATCCTTTTGCTAATCAATGACAATATCCACAGTTTGTGTGTAATGAGTTGTTACCATTAAATCTTACTAATTGCATATTTAGAAAAAAGTGTGAAGGTGGCGATGACGACGAAGAGTGATTAAGAGATTGCATCATGCTTGAAATGAATACTTGGAAAGGATAACACTCTTCTCCGCAAATCTTGGTCTAATTCGTATTAATGACAAATCTTCTCTGGCCTTCCGAACATTAATGGCAATCTTAGCGGTTCCTAAATAATGAGCTATTAGCATTAAAGATTAATAATTGCATATCTAGAAAGAAGTGCGAAGGTGGCGGGGATGGCGAAGATCGATTAAGCATTGTACATTTCGTCCACCCGCCAACCCGTGAAAGAGATTCCAAGAAATGGCCAAGTATGGAAAGTGGTTGAGTGGGCTTCAAAAATATGGTCACGAGATACACTCAGGATACGTGAGGGGCCGATGGTCAAATTGTATGTCTCCAAAAATTTGACTGCACAATGTGTAACACAGAACAAGGCACAATGACGGATTTCGACGGTCAATTTGTATATCGTAGAATTTTGGGTGTTGTTTGTAGGTAGCGGAACAATGGAAGCAGAATGTTCAGCAAGCCTAGCTAGGAACCGACGATGGTAATAGTGGCCAAGTATGCAATGGGTAAGTTGTTGGTCGGACTCGTGATATAAAATCATGAGACATACTCAAAACAAAGAATATTGACGGGCTTAAAAATAGGGCCACAAGCTCTACTCAGGAGAGGTGTGGGCCCGATGGTCAAATTGTATCTATCCCAACTTTTGATTGCAAAATGCATAACACGGAACACGAGACAATGACGAATTTCGACGGTCAATTTGTATATTGCGGAACTTTGGGTGCTGTATATAAAAGCATGAGACATTCGGAAAAACGACACATTCGGAAAAAGGACCAAGTAACCAAATAGGGAAAGCAAGCAAGAAAAACGAAAATTTGTTTGCTAATTTGTAGATCGGGGAAGCCTGGGTGCTGTTTGCAAGTGATGAAACAATGAAAACGCAATGTTGAACCCACCTATCCGGGAACCCGTGATCCAAAAAGTTTGTTGAATATGAAATGGGGAAGCGGTCAGTCGGGCTTGTGATATAAAAGTATCAGTGGAAATTTGGAGACGTGAATCTGACATTTTCCAAAAAATGACTAAGTAACCAGAAAGGGAAAGTAGAGGGAAAAAAGAAAGGAGATGGCAATTTTCGGAAGCGGGAATTGGTGTAAGAAATCCCCATTGATGGTCTTCACAGTAAATATGAAGTGCATTAAACATGTGAACAGGTTCTTCAATCAAGTAATAGATAAAGCAAGCCATGATCATAGTTTCCAGGACGTGTTTGTATAATAGAAGCATTGAAAAGCAACAGGAAAATCAATTTTGGGATGTTTAAGTCAAGTTATTGTACTGTCAACTTCACCGCAAGTATAACAATGACAAATTTGAATTTTAATGTCTTGTCGTTGATATGATAGTTCTATTGGAATTCACATAGTATATATCCTTTTATTTCAAATTATTCCTGGAGATGAATTTTGCTAAGTTCATCGATCAAGGAAAAATGCTAAAACAAGCCACATACTACATTTGCGTCAGAGAACTTATATTAAAAGGCAAAGCATGTCTTGTATATTCTTTAAGATCATAGAAAAACTACCAGGATCATGAATGTATTATTATTTTTCCAGAACGAAGCATACAACCAAGAACCAAGTAAACACCAAATGTATTGAAAGTCGAGGTAGAAGGCGCCAAGCGATATCCCACAAGGTTCCATAGAGCAGTACACATCGACCTTTGCATCAAACAATTTGATATATAAAAAAAACACACATGGCATTTGTTTTCTCTTATACCTGGTATATGTTCCCATGAGAAAATAACCGGGGCCATGGGACATGAACAAAAGTCTACCAAACACAAGACAACACAAAACCAGCGGAGCTTCGCCATTGTACCCTAGCTATAACCAAACCTCAAAATGGGGAACAAGAAACTTGATGATTACTATTTTACCATGAATCAAGATCACTATGGACATTTTCTTCTGATAGTGCCATGTTATATCACTACTAGTATTAACAATGCCAAATTTCCAATATTATTGGAAATGTTTGATGGTTCTATCGAGAGGAGAAAGCTATTTCGACGGTTCAAAGGATGGGCTTGAGTTATTTACAGTTGGATACTTTGTATGGGGTTTGTCCTCATGCTTCCCATTTCTGGACTGAACAATGTTATGTGCTTGTACATCACCAATAACTGCACTTACCTATATGAATTCCAATGCCTGAACTCCCCAATCTCTATAGCAAGTTCTGAAGATCTCAAGCTCGTGTTTCAATCCATGCTGAGTCCTTTTTTTCAATTAGGGCATCAAGAAAATGCAGATAGCATACCATAAATGTATAGTTGGAGATCATCTTTTTTTTTTTTATTTGGGTACCCCCAAAAAATGCAAAAATCCTGCCATGGCTATATAGTTGGAAAACATTTTTCCAATTTGGGCACCCTAAAAGGTGCAGACTCCTCCAACAAAGCCACAACCAACCACCATTTTTTTTTTCATTTGCACACCCCAACAAATATGCAAAATTATGAATGGGAGATTCAAAATAACATGAAAATAACAACATCGATTGCATTTGTAGTTAGATTCTCCTTGTTGTTTCAAGTGCACAAAAAGAGACAAAATCTTTGGAAAGAAAATTTTACAGCCATAGATGTAAACTTTGAAGAACTCGAGTTCGACAAACATTCATCTCGGTTTTGAAGAAAAATTACAGACACACATGAGATTTTTTCGTTTCCTACCAAAGCTTGATATGATTATTAATTTTATTTTTTCTGCCGATATGCAATATTGCATTGTCCTCATTTAAGGTAAATTTGATATGTATCCGAAATTCATGTAGCATGTAGACACTGTTTGCCTTTTTCTGTAGGTATGCTTCATATGACAATTCTTCTAACCCAGGAAACACATCTTGTAACAAAGGTTGTTTAATCGTATAATGTACGATTATGTTTCCCACAGTTTGGATGGCATCATTGAGGCAATGTCTATATATATAAGGGCATTTTTTACTACATCGCAGACAATCAATTGTATCATCACTTATGAAAGCAGAAGCAGAGGCAGGAGAGTTGCATTCGGCACCTACAAGCTTGAAGGGGGTCGAGTATGCATTCGTTGCAACCAAAACACCCTCAACCTGGGCATGTGAGCATAATAGTTAATATATTGAACAATATAATATACAATTGCACCCCCCCCAAAAAAAAATTAATTTTTTTTTGGTGAAGGTAGTTTATATGAGCAAAGTGAGGATGAAAGTGTAGATGTATATGCACAACAGTTGTAGAGCTAGTTAGTTTCTTGAGATTGAGATCCTGTACTATGTTTGTTCGCAATTATGTTACAAATGTTGCTTGAGTTGTGCGAAAGATCCTTTCTTTAACATCTATTTTCTTTGTTATATTTTTGAAGAGCATAAGTGGAAATTGCCCTTTATGCAATTGTTGTTTCATTGAGGAAAACAATTTTGAATAGGTGTTGAACAATTGCAGCTGCAACATGGAACAATGCAATAGTTGTGTAACATAACAGATATACATAGACATGTGAAAGTAAAGGACAAAACTGGATATGGAGAACGATACCATTGCCTTGTTGTTGTCTGACTCTCCATCTTTTATATGGAGAATGTGTTGCGAGCCAAGTTTTCTCACGAGTGTGACAGTTGCACCAATGGTTCTGATTGGGTAAATGTCATTGCTCTGTGCAAGTTGGCTGATAGTTGTGTCCAGGATGAAACAATATTCTGAACAAATAGAGGGAATTTTTTCCACAATACTTGTTTCATTGAGCGATATAATCCGATCATAATCACCACGGTCATATACTATTTTGGGAAATATATTAAAATTTGTAATGGATATCCCATTACTTGGCAATATCTTTTTTGCATGTTTCTGGACAAGTTGTGTGGGAATAGTCAGTGTGACTGTCATCGGGGCCTCGTTGTCTGTCATGTCAGCATGCATAATGGATCCAATTTTGTTTGCCTTGTCGAAGTAGGTGCTATAGACGACCATTATGTCCCTGCCTAACACTTGTCCAGTTCAACGGTTGTTCAAGCCCTCTATTGATAGTATTTTGGGTGTTACAAGTTTAGACCTGGTGACATTTTTTGAACATGAAAAGTAATGTGAATGGTCTGCATTATTTTTTTGTTTTCTTTTTTCCTGGAATAAAAGTACAAGTAGATGCACAACTTGGATGAAGTATGGAGCCAAAGTTTTGCAACCATACCTCTTAGTCTACGGAACTTGCACTATGTTCGGTGTCTCGCTTGCACTTGTTGATACTTCTTGTGAATTGCAAAGTATGTGTTGCAGATGACATCAACATATTCACCATGGCATAGATGAATAAATAACTGAGGATATTTGTTTGGTAAACATATGAGGAACATAGTGTATGCATATTTACCTTTGGCCTTGTCGGTCTGTTGATGTTTGCGATGATTCACTACTCATGGCCATGTCACTAGTCCAACTTTTTTTGATGCAAGCATGTATAGATGAACATCATAAGGAATAAATAAGCATATGCATTGCATATTGTCCATAATTGTTTCGAATGTCTCATATAGGGTTGAAAGAGATGGAATACGAAATAGGGTGTCAAGGGATACTCAGGAAACATGAGGACCCGACGGTCAAATTGTATGCTTCAGATTTTTTGACTGCAAAAATGTGTAACAGTAAATAGGGCGTGATGGGGGGGGTACGTCAACCAATCTGTATATCGTGGAACCTCTGAAGCCAGAGGCGTAATCTTGAACCCGTCATCCCGGGAATCCGCAATCGAAAAAGTGGCTAAGTATGGAACGAGGTAGAAGCATGACTATAAATGTGAATCCGCGAGTCTGCCAACCCGCGCACCTAGACATTTTTGGAAATATGACTAAGCAAAGCAACCAAAAAGCAAAAGTAGACGAGAAAAGTTAAGTATAGAAGAGGGGAAAAAAAGGGATAATAGAAAGTGGAAAAATTAGAAATGGGGAGGGCAATGTTTGGAAGCGAGAATCCTAAACAAAGGCCCATTGTTTCCAAATCATCATTTTCTAGTCCAATGTTATATGCACCCACCTGTTTTGTATGTTTGATTTACTAGCATAGTTGGTATACCTCGAAGATTGTACCACAACCCCCTCTACTGTGGCATATAAGAATTCATCTTCTTGTCCAACCAATCTGTTTCTTTCAATGTAGCAACGTCGAACATACAATGGACATGAAGGCAAGTTAGTATGCACAAAGACATGTAAAGGAAAGAAATACAGTTCTATTTATTTCAATGCAGCAGGAAAGATAAAACAATTCACATGAGAATAAGTTACTATGTAGAAAGATACATAGTATCTACATACAGTAAAATAGGTGCAAAGCAATAGAACAAGTAGAACAAATGCACAGAAAATAAATGAAATACTAAACACTGGAATATGAAATAAGAGTAGAGGCATGCGCCTTTGTAACTCCTCCTCTACATTTGCGGCAAAGAGTCCATCGTCCTCTCCAGCCACTCTGTTTGTTTAAATGTAGCAATGTAGGAAAAATACAATGGACATGAAGGAAGTTAGTATGCAGGAAGACATGTAAAAAAAAATAAGCAGAGTTCAAATTTTTTCAATGTAGCGGCACAAAAAATACAAAGGACACGAAGATAAGTTATTATATAGGAAAGTACACAATATCTACATACAATAAATTAGGTGAACACATATACAGACAATAAATGAAATACAAAACAATGGAATATGAAATAACAGTACAAGCATGTACCTTTGTATCTCCTCTTCCACCGTTGCAATTAAGACTCCTTCGTTTTCTCCAACTATTTTGTTTGTTTGAATGTGGGAATGCACAAAATACAATGAACATGAATGGAAGCTGGTATGCATAGGAGAACAAGTAATATGTACATACACTAAATGTGAATCAACGAATAGAATAAAAGATAGTTAGAAACATGAACCTTTGCTTTTCTCCATCCATGATTGTAGTTATATAAAGTTTTTCCTGCCCAAAATATATTACAAGCCACAAAATATTAAGAAATTGCATGGCCATAGCGAAATGATTTTGGTTTTCTATAGCAAAGTATCTAGATATGCTTCAAGACATGGAAATATAATTTTGCAGTATCTCTGGTGTACATCTCATATTTCAAGTACAAGACAAATTGTATCGTGGTCACACCAGTCTGTGTAGAGGATAAAGATGTTGTATTGTGATATGGGCACATTTCACCATATATGGTTAATACTTGCATTTTGCACATGTTTTATCTTAACAAAAAGACAACGGACATTGTAATTGCACATGTAGTTGTCCAATCATTTCTTATGCCACTATTTTGTATCATGTCAACACTAAAGTATCCTAGAATGATAATGGTTTCGTCCAAATGTAAATGGTGTGATACATTTGAGAACACATTGATTATGCTATCAATGTTGCACACCAAACAACATAGAAACTAAATACTGCAATTTGCAATCCACGGAACACCACTCTTGGTAGAACCATCTCAGTGTCCTTTTCTTCTACAAGAACATTTTAAAAAGATATGTAGGTATGGTCCAGAACTAGGAAAAAGAATTGGAGCAAAATTTAAGAGCAGGATAGGCGGGCACATAACATGTGCCAGATCTTGACTTCGCCAGACATGACAAACAATAGAACCGTAGGTCCACTCGCAGGTGTAGGACCGGAACATTGATAGTGCAAAAAAAAAACTCAGCTCCAACTACTGGCGTAGGACCCCAACCTTGCAAAGCTGAAGTAAACAAAAGAAAACAACAAGAAACAAGCCAGTGAGCAAACACGAACAGACCCAACTACAGCCCCAGGGCCTCAAACTCGTAAACTTGAGCCAAACAACAATAAGCAACAACCGACGAACCAACGAACAAGCAACAACCACTGAACCAATAAACAACATATGTATCTCCAATGATTACCAAACTACAGCCCAAGCACAAAAGGAACCAGAAACATATGACGAGCATGCCAGTAGAAATAATAAAAAATTCTTACTTTCAAACTGCAAACAATGAACACAAAAGAATGAATAGAAAATGAAATTATGGCATCGAAACTTACTCCGAAACGATAAATGACAGAAGCGCAGGTCGAATTATGGGTGCAACACCTGGACCCCGCAAAGTCAAAAAAAAAAAGATCCAACTGCGAATGCAGGACCCCAACACTGCAAAGTTGAAGTAAACAAAAGCAAGCAACAAGCACCAACAGGTCCAACTGTAGGCGCAGGTCTCCAACCTTGCAAAGTTAAACCAAACAACAACAAGCAGCAACTGACGAACCAACGAACAAGAAGCACCCACCGAACCAGTAAATAATGTATGTATCTTCAACGATGACCAAATTACATTCCAAGCATAGAAGAAGTATGAAACATACAATACCTATTCATCTGGTGGTGGACAACAATATTGTCCAAATTCACTGCAACATTGTATGGAAAAATTCGAGGAAAAATGTACTATGAGAAGCCTATTTAGGTAAACATTTAAGGCCGTGAGGTTTTTCAAGGGCCTTACAGTATGCAAACATTTAAGCTGTCAGGCCTGTTTCAGGACCTCGCGCTATGTAAACATTTAAGCTGTCAGGCCTATTCAAGCACCTCAAAAAAAGTGTCAATGCTCTAAACTTTCGGTATGTAAACATTTCAATACAAATACAAAGGACCAATAATAATAATAATAATAATAATAATAAGACATATTAATATGCGATCGCTATAGTCCCTCTACGCCTTCGAGAGGGACTAATAATAAAAAAACATTAAAAAACAACGTCCATGCTTAGAACTTTCGGTATGTAAACATTTCAGTAAAAATGTAATAAAAATTAAAAAAGAGCGTCTAAGCTCAAAACTTTGGATATCTATACATTGACAACATTGGGAACAACGAAGCTAACAATAAGACCTCCAATATATTCTCCAATAAAATGATGACATATAAGTTTTTATTTTTATTTTTTATATATAAAATAATGTTTTTACTTCTATAGTATGAACAATACAAATGATGCAAAAATTTATAGTCAAATGACATATTAATATGAAGTCAATGAATTATCGATCGCTATAGTCCCTCTACGCCTTCGGCAAGGACTAATAATAATCTATGAAAATGATTTTGGATACAAGTCCCATTGTAAGGTGCTTATTTGACAACTACATTTATTTATATAGTGAAAGGAATATGAAATTCTACATATATTTAATTACAATTAAAAGTTTAGGTATGTTTTTGTCTAACTTTTTTTTAGTGTTGCTTTTGTTATTAGATATACAAATATGATTGGTTATGCATATTTTTAGTATTTATTATTATAATTGAATTTCCATTTCTTTTTAGAAAATGATCATATATATTGTAATTTTTTTATTTTAATGATAAATTACTAAATATTTTTATCAATTTAGAACATGTGTTTTTTTTTAAGAGGTCACAAGTTCAAATCGAGAAGGGGTAGGGTATGTATACCTCCGTAGACTTTACCAATAAATGACTTGACTGTGACCTTAAAAATAGATTATTATTATTAAATTATATTGATTGTCTAATTTTACTTAATATTTTTAATTAAATGATAAATACAATATTTTTTATATAATCTATTTTACTTTTTCTTAACAAAATTGTTTTTTAAGAATCCTTCCTCTTTATATGAACACTATATAAATTGAAACATGCCTATATAAATAATATTGACATGTGTCATAATAATGTTAATTGTAATTGTTATGTTGATAGAGGTGCTTATTTTGAAAATAAGATAAAGATGGATGATGCAAAATGAATGTGAAAATATATTAATAATGGTGTCTTCTTTTAATCTCCTACTCCAATAATTTAATTGTCACAAACAAGATGAGAGATATACTTGACCATGCAACCTCTCCTATCAACATACATAATACAACCAATTGCTAAATCCCACAAAACTTTTAAACTCTTTTCAACAATATTTATTTTCCATTTAACAACACTGTTAAAGACACATTTAAAACCAATTGCCAAATCCCACAAAACTTTTAAACTCTTTTCAACAATAAATTGATCTGAGAGCCGTGAAGAGCCCTCGAGGTTCCGTGAACGGTCACTCATAATACTCTTAACAACAAATATATCTAAATCCCCGACTAACCTGAAAGGGATGTAATAACCATCTGATTTTAATCGTGCGTCAAAAATTGTATTGAAATGGAGGCCTATTTCCTACGATCGTGTTGACTCTCCTAAAAAGGAAACACCGAGGCAAATGCAGTGGTGAGAACTTCGCAGACGGAACTCATCCCAGAAATAGTCCAATTCCCACATTCATTTTGATTTTGGTTGCAGTGGCCGGAGGCATATACCCATTGGGTCTAAGATCTATGGCAGACTCCATGGATTCCCCAACCACAAAATTGGCGTACTTCGATGATATGTGGCAGCTGAAATCGAGAGCTAGTTTCATATCAATGGTGGCGGTAAGTTTATGTGCAAAACACTCTCAGGTCTCTTTTCTTTGCTTGTGTACGCCCAGATGCTTAGCTGTTGAATTCATTCATTTTATTTCTTCATTTATGCTTTAAAGTTTGTCCTAGTGCCTTCGGCTCTGTCAGTGAGTAGTTTGAAACGTGAAAATTGGTAGGATGGGGAGAGGCTTGCTGTGATCGTGGACAGCACCATTCTGTATCCACAAGGAGGCGGGCAGCCTGCAGACATTGGCTTCATCTACGACTTGGATGAAAGGCTGAAGTTCCGCGTTCAAGACGTACGCTCCAGAAACGGGGTGGTAAGGTCCACTTATGTCAGTAGATATTATCAAACATTCAAGTTTGCAGATGGAATAGGGTCATTCGGCACAGAATTGGATTAACTTATTTTGTTTTGCACTAGCATTATTTGTAAAGGTTAAGGCACTTTTTACCGAAACTTGAAAGTTGTTTTGCAATAGCATTCTTTGTAAAGGTTAAAGGCACTTTTGACCGAAAATTGAAAGCTGAAAGCTGCGGTGTTTTCCCCTTCCTTGGAAACTTTCCATTACATATAGGCTCTATACTCGAAGCTGCAATGTTTGATACTATCTACATTAAGATATATTATTCTCCTTTACCAAAATTAATCTAATATAAAGTATCACTAATTTTCAGGAGCATGAAAAAGGCTTTCAGACCATGTTATATGTGTTTATAGTATGCACGAGTATATGTGCCATAATGTGGTATAGCAACTTCATATCAATGACGGCAGTTTCCAAGGGTTTATGGGGTGCAGGTCTGCATGCGTCCTTTGCCTGTCGCTGTTTCCAATAATTCTGGCAGATTAGCTGTCCTTGGCTGTTCTGTGGTGGCCCCGAGTGGCTGTTACCGCTTGTCACAAGACCTTCAGAAGCCTCTTAACGGCATCCCTTGGGCCCAAAGATGGGTCTTTTGATCTGTAGGAAACTGTTGTTATCTGTAGCAGCACTGCATCTACCAATTGTGAGCATGGGTCCGCCAAAAGCCACACAAAAGTTTGCACCGAAGGTGTTTCACGAGGCAATGATCCACCCCTTTGATGAAATCCCTGTGCATATTTCCGTTGATGAGTATGTTGGTGATTGGGATAAGCCCATAAAGCACACCTGTCATGGACCTACAGTCAGCCCGAATTTTTCTTTGCAAACTCGAGTTTCCCCAAGTTTGTTTCAGTGCTCAAGGTTGTGCGGCACTGCCTTGCCTCGGTTGCAGTGGCTTGGCCAGCCTGCGCCTACTACAACCAGACCATGCCTCTTCACTTAAGGTCCGTCCATCTTTGCCTTAAATTACAATTTGTTAAATGCAACTAAGTCATACTCAACCAAGCTCATTCAACACTAGGCACACTTCCAACAGTGTCCTTTAAAACATCCTAGCAATAATTTACATTTAACCAATATTTCAATACTTAGCCAACACAAAGCAAATCAAGGAGCAATGACATCCAATAATATAAAGAGTCCACAACACATATGTATAGGAGGCACCCAAGGCAGGTGCCTTTATTTATATGAAAAATGTTACAAAGTACAACATAGGACCACACTCAATTATCTATGGCTCATTTACAAACTACAATTACACAAGGCACTACATACAAGAACTGTCTATCCAACCCCTGAAGCAACCGCGGGTATACCTCTTGTAGGTCATGTCTTCTTCTTTTCACTTAGCCAGTGCAATTCATCCTACGATGCCAATCCTTGAACTTAGCACAAACTGCAGAGCTCTTACACTTGTGTGAATGATGATGAAAGATTTCTTAGCACCTTTGAGGAGTTCACTATTTATACATGACTTGCCTTGCACTTACCTTCTTCTTAGGCATAATGCCAGCCCCTCCAAGCCTAAGTGGACCCAAGTGTCCACATTGCCAACTTTGATTGTGCCCGATGGTGCCACTACCTCCTTCATGACTTGTTTGCCAACCGTCCAACCTCCAATGTTGTTGCACCCAAAGTGCCATGTGCCCAACAAGTGCACCCAAGGTGCCCAAGTGTGCTTGGCAAGGGTACGCCCAACAAGTGTGTCCAATGGATGTGTGCCCAATGAGTGCGCTCCATAGATGCTTGTGCCCAAAGGCGCTTCTGCCATCCGTCGCAACTCCCAAATGTAGAACGTCAAATTCCTTGGGTCCACATGTAGCCCAAGCACCCAAGTTTACAAAAACTAGTCAAGCTCTCTACGCCATTTTGCTCGTCATGCGTAGTGCATGTCTATGGACAGGAATGCCAAACTCTTTGGGTCCACATGTAGCCCAAGCACCGAAGTCTATAAAAGCTAGTCAAGTTCCCTATGCCACTTTGTTTATGTTAATTTTGAGCTTGATTTAATACTGTAAGTACTTCTTTAAAATTTTTGATTGCACTTAGAACTTAGCTTGACATCATTTATAAATTAGAACAACAATAATCATAATAAATTACCAGCATGCAAGATCACAACACATGTACCCTGGGGAAACCCTATACAGGGAGAAAACCCCCAACAAACAATCTCCTTTCATTGCATTAATAATGTATGACCATTTACAAATTTTCCACCATGAAATTCTGCTCTTAAAGAGCTTGCCAATGACTCTGATATCTTTGTGAGTACAATGTTGAATGCGGCTGAATAAAAATTAACCACTCGGCTAGATCAAATGACAAAAGGATCTTAGTCGGAATACAATAAGAAAACTAAATGATAATATCCGATAATAGATGAGCACTGCGGGATCAATGGATGAGCTGGAATTGTGGCAACTCGCATGGTAATTGCTGCAAGTTCGGAAAGTTTGCCCTGGTGGCTAAACCTCTCGGAATGGCCTGGAAACTGTCCCAAATGGTGCGCCCTACTCTACCTATCAATCCTGGTGACTGACCGACCCCTTTGCTGGTGTGTCTGGACCCCAGATGGATCCCCTTGGGGGAATGCGCCCCTCTCTCACTGGAAAACTGCGCCCTAGTGATTCCATTGTCCGAATCGACTGAGATGTGTATCAAAATGATCGCCTCGGCCTACTGTGAAATGGGTCAGAAGGGTTTCCCTGGATCTGATATGATGATTGCTCGGGAACCCCGGATGTGTCCGCCCAAAGTGCCGCACTCCCAATGTTTGGAAAATGTGCCCCAGATGATTCCTCTGTCGGAATCTGATGAGGAACCAGGCAAAATATGCGCCTTGCCTTTCTCTCAACTGGGTCGGAGGGGAATCTCTGAACTCTCCCTGGATGAGACAAGTCGATCCACTGAACCTCCTCAGAAGCTGCGCCCTCATCCTGAATAAGTGCGCCCTTGCTGCTGGAACTTGTGTAACTGCTATTGAAGAATGATGGAAGACCAGTGTGATCTTCCCGGTGACTAGGGTGTGTCTCTCAACACTGAAATCAACCAACTAGTGTCTTCCTCCTGGAATCTACTGAACTATCTCTCTTGAGATGCGCCTCTCTCTTCAATGACAAGTCAAAATCTACATAATGATGAATTAGGTCGCTGAACCTTCTCTTATAGTTGCCCGAAACCCTAATTCGTTGTTGACTTCTAATTTTAGCTCGTCTGTTCTATTTTTAGCTCAAATTGGCTTAAAAGCGCTTTTGACCATTTTTAGCTCAATGTCACTTTTCGAACATAACACCTTTGACTGGAGTGACCTCTAGTAACCCTGTTTACCCCTTTCTGGCCCTGGCTATAGTCTAACGGGGCGATTTAGACCATTAAGCCTCCTCTCTGGAACTCCTATTTGGAAAGGGACATTACACATTCTTCCACTCACATCTGTGAGATCTGGAAGAGCATCTGCCCTCATAAAGTAAAACATCAGCCATGGAATATTTGGACTATTCTTCCCAAGCATTGAAGAATAACTGTCCCTGATTTTTGAGCTTGGATCATTCACCTAACTAGGCCATTCCTCCGACACTAATCACATTGCAACCTGGAGAGAATGAGTTTTCCCTAGGGAATGCCTGCCCCTGATTGTTGAACCTGGACCATTCACCTAACTGGGCCATTCCTTCGACACTAGTCACAGTGCAACCTGGAGAGAATGAGTCTGCCCTAGGAAATGACTGTCCGGACCATTTCCTATGGATATGACTGTCCTGCACCAACCTCCAAAACGGACCATTCTTCGAAATTGCTCACAACTGTGAACTTCGAAAGAATGACTGCCCTGTTAATATTATGGTAGCTGCGGGAGGTATTTACCTCCACGTGTGAACCTGACGAGAATAGAAGACTCCGGGAAGCAAGAGAAACCCTAATGAGTTGGCTAATAACCCTAGAAGCCTTGTCGGCTCAAGAAGATAATTTANCAAAGTTCTTCAAATGTAGGATACTCCTTCCTTGTGTTCATTCTTGCAGCAAATGCATCCCATGTCTTGGGAAGACCATTGAGTACTATGTTTACCAATTCCTTCTCTGAAATGATCTCTTCAATAGCTTGTAGTTGATCTCTGAACTGGGAGATCCTCACAAAGTATGATGTTATGCTATCATCATCATTCATCTTCATGTCACGGAGCTCATTCTTTAAACTCATTATTTGTCCAATGTTTCTGACTGAGAAGAGGTTTGTTAGGGCATCGTACATCTTCTTCGATGAGTCAAGATGGGAGATGTAGGGTATCAAGTGGTCTTTTATAGAGTCCACTATGATACTCATGGCATTGATGTCACCGTCTTTGAACTTCTCCATAACTGCAACGTTCTGTGGTTCCTTCTCTTTTCCTTCGTTTCACTTGGACTTGTTACCACTTGAACTCTCACCCTAGGTGCAAAGTCCTCACCAAGTGAAACTCAGAAGAGTTACCACTGTCACCTTAGCACCCTCTTTCCTCACTTTTGGTTGGCTTACTTTCAACACAAGGGGGTCTTCCCTATCTTCACTAGGTCTAAGGAAGTATGATGATAAATGAAGACTATATGGATCTATTTTAAATCTGATTTATGTATTTTTTATGAAGTTTAAAGATGCAGATTTACTTGACAGAATTTCAAATCTGGTATTAAATGCAACAAACAGTGTATTAAGTTCTATTGACCAGATTTAAAGGCAGATATGGATTAAGAACATAAGCTGTGATTTTCAGGTCTGCTTTACAGTCAAACAAAGAGTTTTCAAAGCCTATATAAATCTGTTTTAGGGTATATTCTGTGGCTGAAAATACAGACTTTATAGGGGAGAAATTTAGTCGAGTCATCATCTCTGGGACCACTGTTTGCAATGTGGATCATTCTTCATGAAGAATGATCTCCTCTAGTTACCCCTAGGTGAGAGGGGGTAACAAGAGGGAAGAGGTCAAGTTCCCTAAAACAACAAACACCCTGCTCCCCGTGTATTCTGGAATGAAAAGTACCAGACTAAAAACTGAATTAATCCCACCTGCATCCTTCCAAAACAGTTTATGCAATTTATGAACCCACGTCATCAGCATGTGAGGCATGAATGAAGGTACCGGAGGATTGAAGGTTGTAAATATTCATCTTTTCAAAATTAATGTGCACTGCCACCTGTCTCAGCATGCATCCTCCATTGCTATTTGGAAATTGTCCTCTAATTATGGTTAAATACTTTAAATCTACAGGATATGGGATATTGAAATATTCCGCCCATTTGTCCTTATTGTTCCTGCACCTAAAAGTGTTGCTTTGTTTTCCAGTCGGTCTGCTTGGCTATTATATGCCCTTAATGCATGGAAGAATTCTATCGATTCAAAGCTCCTCACTTCCCTTTGGATTGAAGGATGAGCATTGCTAGAGTACAATCCTTAGGGGTTGATTGATTTTACATATGCTTGATGATGATTCACGAGTCTCCTATTACCATAAGGGTCCTGATCCTTCATGACCCTAGAATCTGAAGTCCTTGACAGAGTGCCAAGGCCTCCGCTTGATTATTGGTAGCTTCCCCTAATCCCCAAGCAAAGTTAATTTCATGATTTCCCTCAGGATCAAATACAGTTCACCCTGTGCCTGCCACCCCCTATGACTTTAAATTATAATATTATATTTGTTATTTAATTATCTTTGAATTTTAGGAATATGAAGTGAATAACCATTTCCTCCATGTAACCCACATAAAAGACTTTTGGAAAATGAATTAATCTGTTCATATGGTTCTCTCTCAATATGCTGGTTTGTTTTTCTGTTACTATATATGCAAATTCCGATAATGTCTTGAGATCTAAGCATCCGTATGCTTGCCTTATCAGGTTTTCCACTATGGATATTTTGACTCTCCTTTATCTGAACAAAGTACCTTTCAAAAAGGACAAGAAGTTATCTTATCTGTTGATGAGCATCGACGTGGTCTCAATTCAAGGTTGAGTATATACTGGTTTTGATAAATGACTGATAGCTTTTTTCCTTTTCTGTGAATGAATGCTGCTGCCGGACCCCAGTTTAGTGATTTGGAATAGATATGTTCTTGTTTTCCTTGATGGAACTAGAACTTGCATGGTTGCAACAATGTTTTTAACCACATTTTATTTGCTTGTCAAAAATAACATTTTCGTTAATGCTATTTTAGTTCTTAGTCATTGCTCTCAAAATTTAATTCATTTCTTTCTTAACATCTCATAATTTAAAACTTTTATAGGAGAAATCTCATGTTAAGATCCAGTTTTGGCAGATAAAATGACAGAAACTTATCTAGGAACTGTGTTTTTGAATTTCATTCGGAGAATTGCCTGAAATAATACAAATAACAACTGAACATTACTTATGACAACTCTTGATTGTTTCTTCTGATTGTTTGCAGATGCTTTGCAAAGTTAGTTGATGTCATGTAATGTCCCTTTCCAAATGAGCGTTCTAGGAGGACGACTTGGTGGTCTATCCGATTCCCGTAGGCCATGGTCAATTAAAAAGTGGATTAACAGATTAATTATTTGATGTCATTTGGAGAAAAAACCACATTTTAAAATGACATTAAGTATTTAAAAAAGTGACTTGAAGAATAAAGTGAATAAAACCTTATAAAGTTACTTTAATCACTTAAGTGAATGTAAAAAGGTAAAAGGGTCATCCAAAAGGGTCATAAAAAACGTGAGAGGGATAAAAGAAAGATGAGAGTTCATTCTATAATTATGTTAATGATTATTTTTATTTGATTTGGAGGGTTCTTGGAGCCTTTGGGGATTTGGAGTAAACCCTGGTTAGGATTGGTTTCGGTGGTGAAAGATTCCACCCTAGCTAATCAGGTTTCAGTGATGAGAGATCCACCCTAGCCATTTAGTGGGGAAAATCACTCAGATATTCCACTTGTTTCTATTGTGAGGAAGAGATCCATCATTTTGCAGCAGTTTTGGGGTTTGTGGAAGTCATATCTTCTTGTGCAGGTCGAGTTTGGCACTGAGAGGGTCGATTTGCTATATTGGGGGCCAAAAATCACTTGAGAAGGCCGTGTTTTCCTTGGCTGGCCAAGTTCTTTAGTGGTTGGGCTGAATTCAATGTATTGAGGCCGAGTTTTCTCCTTGCTGGGTCGATTCTTCTTTCCTAAGGGCCAAGTTTCAATGTCTAGGGCAAGTTCTTGTTGGTAGAAGCTGAGTTGTTTAAGAGGAGCCGAGATCTATGTTGTTGGGGGTTGAGCTACATTGCCAAGGCCGAGTTTTTGTTTCCTGGCTGAATTATTTGTTTGTTGGACAAAGTGTCATTGTCTAGGGGCCAATTTTCTTGGCTGAGGCGAGTTATCTCTTGTTGTTGGACATGTAATATCCCTGTTGCCATCCTTATACACACTTGCGAACGTGGGCAGTCCAACCCACTTAGTGTGTCCTTGGAGGCACAATGCCTAGGTTCAAAGCCCACTATCACCTCAACTTGAACCTCTTTCGTCTAGGCTTATTCCTAGGGAAGCCAACGGGGGTAGACCCTAGTTACTATGTGAAGTTAAGAAGTTAATTTCTAGGAGTTGATTTTAGTTGATTAAAGGTTTGGGAGAATCTAGCCTATATGAGAGACAAACAATGCAAAGTGCAATTATTCAATGCAAAGGCAAGCCCTTTTCCTAAGACAACTAAAAACTAGTGCTTAAGGTTGGGCAAGGGGTCAGCTAAAGTTTAAAGGAGAATAGATTTTACAAAGAGTTACAACAACAAGATTACAAAATAATGACTTTACAAGGTTTACAATTAGGACTAGATACAACTAAAAAAAAAGATAAACAATTATCTACAAATCTAAGAATGTCTAAAGATACATCAAAGATACATCAAAGATACACTTATACAAATATGGACAAGAAAGGAAACAAGCACTAACTTGATTACTTGATTGTGCAAGGAAATAAAGATTGCTCAAAGGAAAAGATCACACCAACACATCAAGCCAACAAACCCAAACATAGAGTGCCTTCACAAGATGCGCAACTCTAAGGGGCTGCTTCAATGGCATCCACAAGTACACAACAACAAACCCAAACAATGAAGTTGCCTCCAAACTGTTGATTTTTCATAAGCTAGGTTAAGCATGTAGTTCATTTAATTTCATGATGTCTTAACCATAAACAAGAATGTTGTAGCAACCAAGATCACAAGAAGAAACACCATGCACAAGTACACTAGATATATCTTGGGAAAGCCTTCTCAAACAAGGGAGAAAAACCCAGCCAAATCCTTTGCTATATTCTTCAAGAGAAAGACCTTTCACCACCAAGAATGACTTAACACACAAGAGGGTGCTTAAGCCCTAGAAACCTAGCGCCCAAGAGAGGTGTGCACCTTTGCCAAAGAGAAGTACTTGCTGAAATTTCCAAAACACCTAAGTGTGTGTGTTTCTACAATGAAAGATTTCCTCTTACTTATATTAGATTTGTCCTGTCAACTAAAGTGTCTATTGGCACAATAGGGCCGGCTTCACTTAGACATATTATTTATTTATTATTATAATAATTAATATTAATATTAATATTAATCTTAATTATCTTTTACAGTTTATCTTTAGACACAATAAGATAGGGCCGGCCTGTACCCTTTACACAATAACTAGGGTTATAGGTAGGTCTGACTCTTGAACAACATATAGCAAAGGATCTGATACACCCACTAGTGCTCATCCACTAGGGGCACATTCATAGGGATGCCATGGACC
Organism: Picea sitchensis; assembly: GCA_010110895.2. Classification (NCBI taxonomy): domain Eukaryota; kingdom Viridiplantae; phylum Streptophyta; class Pinopsida; order Pinales; family Pinaceae; genus Picea; species Picea sitchensis. Next base: position 888,607 of record SNQJ01S0001183.1, read on the forward strand.
TGATTCACTGCATTACACAGATGAACCAGGTCTTCACATGTTCACCTGTGCTCGTCCACAATCACGTCTGCTCTACAGATCTGCTTTCGTACTGCCACCAACAGGAGGATCATCTGGAGTCTTCTCGTCAACTTTGCTGTTGCTCAGAGGAGGCCATCATATCATCTTAATTTCTGTTCTCATGATGATGTGCCCAACGCTTTTGGGATTTGCCACTTTCACCTTGTGCTCAGCCACAGGCACGTCCTAACTCAATAGATCGCTCTTACATCAGATAATCATCTAGAGTTCTTCTCTCACATCATGGAGGAGGCCATCTTTACGTTCCTGACTCTGTCCCAGGCATGAACCACGAACCCTTCATAGGGGCTTTCTCTCAGGTTTATAAGTTGAGAGAAAGACTTCACATAGCTGCTATGTTCCACATCTCACAGGTTTCTAAGCTGGAGGATGTCTCCCATAGCTGCATTCATCAACACAAACGATGCGCAACTTCAAGGGGTTAAGCCAATAAAGCAAAACACAACTCAAAATTAAATGACAATGTTCAAAAGAAAGCCTCCAAGGGCAAGGGCGCAACTTTAGTTCACTTAGTTAACATCCATAAGTGCTTAAAGTAAATTGCATGAAAAGTAATGGAATTGACAAGTGCTTGCAAAATTACTCAAACATGAACCATAAAGATATGTAAATGAAAGTGCCCCAAGGTTGTAGTGGATTAATTAGGATTATTAAGTTGTTAAGTTAGAATATGAATCGTAAACTAAGTGACAACCCCAAAACTCCCCCCGCTTGTACCAAATAATTGTTGGGTGCTCAATTAGTGAGGCAAACAAGGCCACACCCTAGCTCCATAGGTCAACCCAAGAAAAGAAGTACTCCCGGGAAGGATTCCAAGCGCCGTGAGATCGTCCTCGATCTAGCACCTCCCGTTGCTTCCTTACAATTCTCGTTTTAGGTGGCAAAGTTGGGTCAGTAGAGGGTGACCTATTAAGACTAGTTAATTTTAGAGCCTAATAGACTAAAGTGTATTAAGTTAGTTGTGTGTTGTGCAAGATGTGCTTGCAAAATGTCAAGTGCTTGAATGTAAAAGAAATTGCTTGCAAATGAAAGAAAAATACTTAACAAAAGTAGATAGCTTGAAAGACTATGAAGTACTTGAAATGAAACTTGCAAGAATTAAAATATATGTTTTCCTTAAACCATAATGTTATACCATGCTCATGAGATTGCAAGACATAAAAGAAAGTACTTGTAAAGAGATAAACTTGAAAGCAAAGTACTTGAAGTACATATAACTTGCAATGAAATAGAAAAACAAAACGAGCACCGTAAACTTATTATGCCTCCATGGGCCTACACTAGCATGTGATTACTTCATTACTTAACATATACCATCATTGAGCATAAATGAAACAACCACAACTAGTTTAGCCTTACAATTTTGGGGGTTGGCAAAGCCAAACACACTCCAAGGTGTAGGCAAACAAGTGAAAATAAAATGCTTGTAAATAAAACCTAGTTAAGCAAACCTCAAACAATGGCACAAGGTGGAGGCAAGCCTTCCTTTGTTGTGCCAAGGTGGGTTGAAAGGAAACTAACTAATAACATAAAATTAAATTGCAGCAAGAAAGCCTCACGATTTAGGATGGTTGGCAAAGCCAATCACTTTCCTAGGTGTAGGCAAAGAAACTAAAAAAAAAAACTTGCAGAAAATTAATTTTAGGAGAAGTGCAAGCCCTTGGTTACTCTTTGGGGGCTTGCTTACAATGAGAATAGAAGAGACAAGTGTTGGGTAAGTATACACCCCACCTTAGGAGTTTTTTGTTGACATTTTAAGGCCCCAAGTGGGCTGTTCCTCCTTGTTTTTTGTCCAAGACCTACAAAAACCAGCAAGCTAAACTTGCTAGAAAACGACTGAAAACCCTGCAAAAAAATTCTGTTAAGATACAACAGAAATATAAAGTGAAATATAGCAGTATTTGTAGTCGATTTTGATCTACTTCAGCATACAAATCTACCCATATAATCAGAAATCAGAACAAAAAAGCAAAACCAAAACTATAAGAGGAAATAGGATTAGGTGGAAAATGCAACTTCCAAATCTGAAGTTGCTCCTTCTCAACCCCTAGCAACCTGCAAGCAAATGAGACAAAGCTACAAGACCAAGTAAGAGGTAAGTAGATCCCAAAACATCCACAAAATACTTTGAAGAAGAAAGGAAACTACTCCACCTAGATGTAGAGAAATACTACTATAGATCTATCCAAGCAAAGTACTTTGCTTGGATCTCCTATTCTAATCTAGAAACTAAGAACTCAAATAATGCACAAATACAAGTCACCTCAATAAGATCCAAAACCAAGCATCAAGAATACTCCAAATGCCAATAGTTTCCCCCAAAGATTCTTCTATTATGAGCAAGCTTGAGCAAATACTTGCTACAAGCTTGAGAAAAGAGAGAGCAATGTGGGAGAGAGAGAAGAGTGGGATAGATTTGGCTATAGTAACAATACAATGAGAATAGATGAAAAATGAGGGTGAGAGGGCCTTTATTTATACTTGGGAAGGCAAAGTTACTCCTCTTAGATCCTTTACAAGTGTCAAAACAAGAGCAAGAGTGATCATCTCTAGGAGTGGTGTGCATTTTTAGGGTTAGGGTTTTCGTATGGAGAGGAGGGATGAGGTGGCAAGTGATTACTTGGTCAAGGAGGTGAGGTGGAGGCTCTAGGGAGGTGCACTAGGGGAGAGAGGGCCCACCTTTAATTATTTTTTGACTTTGCATAGTTTGCTCAAGGAGGGGGGCGCAACTTCCCTAGGGGGAACAACTTGAAGTGATGGTGGCTAGGTAAGAAAGGGTTATGAGGGTGAGAAAGGGGTTAGGATAGGCTAGTCTAAGGTTTAATCACCATCTCCCACTCTCTCTTCAACCAATTAACTCAAAATTACAAAAATTGACATTTTGACTATGTCAATATAAGCAGTGAAATTGCTGTTTTGGACTGACCAAGACTCCTCTTGGACAAACACCTAGCAAAACTTGTCCAACTGAGCTGAAACTTGGTCCAAGTGTGTAGGGGTTCTCATTCCATTTCTTTTGAGCACAAATACCCCTATCAAAAGCCCACAGACCTAGTTTTTACATTTTTCATCAAAATTTAATTAAAATTACCCAACTTAGGCAATTTTAATAAATTAAAAAAAACCTATCTAGACTCGACGAAATTCCGCAAAACTTTAGGAGATGTCTAACATGGTCATTTACAACATTCCTAGACACTAGCTACAGAGGGCTAGACCATTAGAATGCCTTTCACCACTTTGGAGGAATTATTTGTGGGAGTGAAAAACTCAAGGGAAATTAATAAGGCCAGTTAGGCCAAATTAATAAGCTGAGAAAAAAAAACACTCAGTGAAAGGGAATCCTCTAATGATGAAGTCCTAAGGAAACTAACCTAACTATGATCCATGCAGACCCATTACATTATTATCCCACGCAGGGGAGCGGAAATTCCATTACAAAGAGATGTGCCGAAGGCCAAAACTGCCTTGTAGAACCATTTAGTCTCTGACTTGGTAGCACCTGATGGTGCATATCTTCATGGTACATGGAGTTGACCCCCTTGTTAAATAGGTGGTCAACAATCCCCGAATCCTTTGATTGGAATATTAACTGCTAGCTCTGAGATCTATGTTGCAGATCTGATGCGCTGGGGTTTCTGGCAGAGTTATAAAGGGTTTTTGACTGCGTTTCAAGGTTTTTGGATGCATTTTCCTGTGTTTACTTGTTTTATATCATGCATGCAAATAGATTTGGAAAAATAACCAACACAACAGTTCTTATTCAACAAAATAACAATAATACAATCAATATGCAGAAAACTCAAGCTAGATATCGTCAGTTAGATCTGAACAGTAACGATCTTAACTGGAATACAAAATAAAAGACTGAGAAATACTAACGATAATGCTAGATGAATGGATTTGAGGCATGTGCTAAAGATCCCTCTCACGCAATGATGAATACGCTACATGTAGCTACAAGTAAGCCGAAAAACTGTTGCTGCAATCTGGGAAATGCACCTTGATGGCTATACTCGTCAGATCTGGCTGAGATCTGTCTCAGATGGGTCGCCCTGCTCCCTAGCACACTTTCCCAGCGTCTGAGATGAAACACTGACTCACTGCTCCTCAGTCAGAACCCTGGATGGATACCCAGACCTGCACGCACTGCAAACTGACACGATCTGGGAGATTTACCTGTCTGAATCTGATGATCACTGTCTCTACTGGTGCGCCCTGACTCCTCAAATGGGTTGGAAGGAATCCGTCTTTCCCTGACTAGTTGGGCCCAACAACCCTCAACTGTTGCAAAACTCTCACCAAAACCTCATGCTGCAATTGTTGCAACTGGCAAATCTGCGCTCTAGTTGATGCTAGACTTCCTTGCTGATATAATTTGATCCTATAGCTCGATGAAGAACTTATGTGGTCCTCCTGACGGACTAGGGTGTGTCTTTCAACATCAAACTCTGTCAATGGCTGTGGTTTATGTGATGTCCTGTTCCCAAGAGTAGGCCAACAGGGAGTGACTTAGTAGTCTATCTGTTCTTGTAGACTATAGTCAGGCACAAACAGGGACCAAGGGTAGAAATAAGGGTGAACAGATGGCTAAACGATGAATTAAGCCAAAAAGTATAGGAAAAGTCACTTAAGCCTATGTCAACGGAGAAATATAAGAAAAAGGTGTTGAGGGGGGACTTAATTAATTAATCACTCAACTTAGAAGGAAAAGCGCCTAGCTTAAGTGATGCCAATGAAGAATTAGATCGGGGAAGATATAAAAGGAGGAATTCGACCTAATTCCTCATTATATTATGATTTGATGTTGAGAATAGTTTCCAGAGGAGGAAGTTGACCTCTTTGATGTTTTGTGGATTTCTGGAGGAAACCACCAGCCAGATCGGTTTCGGTGTTGGAAGACACACCCCAGCCTATCGGAGATACCATCTAGGTATCTCACCGTGCCAGTTCAGGAGTATTCAGATTCGTTGCAGAGATTGCGCAGTGCAACCAATGAGGGCGCAAGGGTTAGAGAGGGTTTTGTGTAGCTGCACGAGACCAGGGCTTATCTCGTCGATTCCTTCCGACCCAATTGAGAAACAACCAGGGTGCTTCTTTTGAGCCACCAGTTATCAGATTCTAACGGTGGAATCTACCAGGGCTCACTAGACAGCTAGAAAGTGCGCAGCTCTTGAGGAAGGACATTTGGGTTTCCAGAGAGTTTTCCAGATCAAATCCGGGGAAACCCTTCTAACCCAGTACAAAGGAGGTTAGGGCACACATTGTGAGATAGTTATCAGAGGATTCCGTAGGTGGAATCATTCGGGCACATTACCAGAGACCGAGAGGTGCGCAACCCCCAAGGCATATTATCCGGGGTTCATCCAGAGCTTCATCTAACCGATCTTCAGTCTGACATATATCGGGAGGATCCTAGAGGCCAGGGCGCTTAGTTTGGGACAGTTTTCAGGCAATGCGGTTGAGTATAGCCATCGGGGCGAGTTTATCCAGCATTTGCAGCAGTTGTCGTGAGTTTCGGAGCTGCATGTTGTCGATCTATCTGTGCATGTGCAAATCTATCCATATCTTCTGATCACGGGTATTTTGTATTAGTTGCATGTATTCCAGTGACAATCCATGAGATCTAGCTGATGATTATATATTTGCTTTTAGTACGTCAGTGTATTTCCTGCTTTTTCCACATAATACATGCTATTGAGATGGTGTTTGTTCCTTATTTCACATGCATCCTATATATTGCTTAAACATTATTTTGTATGACACACACATGCGGAAATCACCTTGCATGTTAAACAATTAAGTAAAATGCATCCAAAAACCCCCAGAGTATCAGATCTGAGAGTCAAAACACTAGTTCAACAATAGATATCCAGATCCACTGGATTTGGGATATTTCAGTGGTATCAGAGCCTTCTTCCCGCCAGCCTGTGAAGAAGTGCTTCTCATGACCCCATGATTCCGGGAATGGGTGCAAAATACCCATAGGGCCAAGGACATATTGTGGATGAGTACATTCAGTACCGCAGAGGACATAGTAGAAACAAAAGAGACAAAAACAGAAGGGACTACACTCCCTTCCACACTCAGTTAGATTGTCATGTCCCCTTCCGAGTGATCATGGGACTTGGATGCAGTAGCCTAAGTGATTCCCGTAGGCTATAGTCCGTAAGAAGGGAATTAATTAATTATTTAATGTCCTAAGGGGAAAAGTGCCTAACAAAATGACATTAGATAATTAAAAATGGGGATAAGGGAAATGCGCCAAAAGTGACTTAGGAAGAATATGAAACGTCACTTAAATTGATTAAAAGGTAAAAGGGTCGCAAAAGAGTCAAGGAAGAAATAAAAGGGAAAAAGGAGGGCGCTCTCTCATATTTTTTTTCTAGGATTGACATTTTTCTAATTTCTCATTGAGAGAACTCATTGTGGCTTTGGAACTCTTAGGAGGGAAACCCTAGGAGAAATTTTCAGAGATTGGCTTCGGTGGTGAAACGAATCCACCCTAGTTAGTCATTTTCTTGGAGAGATCTCATAGATATTCTCAGTGTGCTTTAGTAGAGACAAATCCTTCACTTTGTGCAGCGAACTTGTGTAGTTGGGGGCTGCGTTTTCTGGAGGCAGCGAACATCTTGCCTTTTTGTGGGTCGAGTTGCTCTTTAGAGGGCGATATCTTGGTTTGGGCTAGTTTTCCCCCTTGTGTTGGGTCAAGCCTGGACCGTGGAGAATATTTCTGCAGCAAGGAACGAGTTTAAGAATTGTGAGGGGCGAGTTCTCTCATAAAATGGAGCTACCTAGTCGCTGGCTGAGTCTAATGCATTATGGGCACTGAAACTTGAAGATTGGGACAACGAAACCACTTGCTGGTCGAATTCCTTCAACTTGCTGACTGATGTGTTAAGGAGGTTCGAGTTCCTTGCATTCTGGACAATATTCTTTAGTGGGGGATGATTTTCTCATATGCTGGGTCGATTCTCATGATTGGCGGTGATTTATTATGGAGCAGAGAGCAAAACTTGCATACTGGAGCGTATCTCATCTATTACAAAATTGTGTATCAGCCACACTTCATATATCTCCCATATTTGCATCTTAAAGGGGTTGCTGTAATATCACTGCTGCCAATTATATTTATTCCTCCTATATATGAGAAGCAACCCACCACAAGGATATTTTGGGTTCTCTTAATTGTTGTTCTATAAGCTTGAACATTGTCATTTATTTTGCATCTATTTAACCTCAAATAGAAGACTACCAACAATGATTTTATGTGTCATTTCATTTGAGTATTGCAAGTAGTTCAAAATACTTGTTTTTATTTATCGTATAAACACATGCATCAAAATTACTTGCTCTAATTCTTGAACCTCACAAGAAACAATTAAAGAAAATTTTGGCAAGGATCACTACACAGATACAGAGCTAGAGTTAGAGGACAGGGATCACATCAGCTCTGACACAAAGGCATACATAGAGAGGACTATGGGTGACAGACGAGAGACACCAAAGGGTAGGGGGAAAGGCCCCGAGAAACATTCTGACAGTACGCAGGCCATCTTGAATGACCTAGCGAGAGGACATCGGGACATGATGAACACCATAGCAGAGATGGCCATCAACACACAGATGATCCAACACAACGTGGGCACTATGGGTGCCAATGCTGCAGGAGGAGCGAGTGGTTCACGAGGACACCAAGGAGGTGGGGCTAGTGGCTCCAGTGGATCTTAGAGCGGAGTGAGTGGACATCCTTCACCTATTCGTGCCTATACATCATCTGGGAGGATTCCCCAACCGTTATATCCATAGTTCCTGGGGGACAACCGCTGGGACAACCAGGGTAGGTAGGAGGATAGCCAGGCCAACGACAAGCGGTGCCATAGGACCCATTCAGAGAGTACAAGAGAGATTATTTGGCACTAGGACCAGAGTTCCATGCAGACATGAGTTTGCTAGACTATTGTTCGATCAGTTATCGGAACAGACCCTAGGAGGCACAGAGGGGCAATGCCCAAACTCAAAACATGGATTTCATTAAGAAAGGGGGAAAGCTGAACATTCCTACTTTCGATGGGTCATCACGATGCTCAGCTCAGGCATGGGTACAGAAGCTTGACACATATTTCAAGCTTAACCTGATGACAGAGTCAAAAGCTATCAACTTTGCCACCTTGCACTTGGATGGGGAGGCCCACGAGTGGTGGTACCATGGGTTGGTGATCTTGGGTCATAACCACATTACTTCGTACTTGGAGTTCACCGAGAGGTTGATGGAGAGGTTTGACAACAGAGATCCAAAACTCCATTTCAGGGATCTTACACAGTTGAGACAGACAAGATCAGTGGAGGCTTTCATCACAGAGTTCCAGCGGAAGGCAGTGGCCGTATCAAATAATTCGGAAAACAGATTGGTGATGTTGTTCACCGAGGCATTGACGGAGCCATTGAGGGGCTGGGTTAAGGCTTTTAATCCTCACACCCTACAGGAGGCCATTGTGCGTAGTAGAGACATGGGTGACTCAGCCCTGAAACCCAAAACCTTTATACCATAGCGAGACAGGGATCGGAAAAATCCTCAGAGGGAATGGAAGGGTAAGCCCAAGCTGGGTGATGACACCATACGAGAGTTGATGAGGAAGAAGCTTTTCTTCTCTTGCAGAGACCCTTGGGTCCCAGGGCATAGATGCATGGGAAAGGGACAGATCCACTACATTGAGGTGGAATCAGGCAGTGAGGAGGAGGATGAGGAGATCGGGGCACAAGCAAACAATGATTCAGAGGATGAGACTACACACGAGCCAGAGCCACATCTGAAGAAACCTCAAATACAGACAGAGGCACAACCAAAGGAGGAGACAAAACTTCGTAGAGACGTGAAAGTGGGAACCATAGCAACCCTTTCCAGAGTACCCAGGTACAACAATCTCGGGCTCAAGGGCCTTGTACAGGGGCAACGCATGACAACTCTAGTTGATGGTGGGGCCACCCACAATTTCATAAATGTGTCCTTAGTAGCCAGGAGGGGTTTACACACTGAGGAGTTTGAGGGATTCCATGTGGTAATGGCAGATGGATACACGATGGCATGCTTGGACATGGTCCCAGACCTAGAGGTCAAACTAGGCAACTACACCCTGACGGATACCTTTTATGTAGTTGACCTATCTTGGGGGTATAGTGGTTTTATTCATTGGGGGAGATTGGGTTCAACTATTAGATGTTGACCATGAGCTTCAGAGACGCCAGTGGATCGAGAGTGGTACTGAGAGGTATGTCTATAGGAGCACCCCGAGCAGTATCAGCGAAGAGCACAGTATCAACGAAGAGGATGGAGCAGATCTTCCGTCACGGTGATGTAGCATATGCAGCAAAGTGTTTTATCACCACCCGGAAGGATTTAGAGGGCAAAGAGCATTACCATCCACAGATCAGGAAGCTTCTGAGTCAGTATGAGCCAGTGTTTGGGCCGATACCACCAGGGAGACCACCAGACAAGGGATTCGAGCATACGATTGAGTTGGAGGCAGGGGCTACACCGATGATCAACGCTTCCTATAGGCACCCCAAGAGATTCAAGGACGAGATCGAGAAAGCAATCAAAGAATTGTTTGTGATGGGGCACATCAGGCCCAACACGAGTCCTATAATGTCCTCCACCTCTTGATGAAGAGGTTTGGAAGACTTAGTGGTCTAGGTGTCCCCACTAGGCCATAGTCTCACACTGAGGGGAAAGGTCAACCAAACTAAGGTTATATTCTTAAGTTGACTTGATAAAAAGGTGAAAAAGGAGTTAAAAGATAACTCAATGAAGAAATAGAAGAGTTGGAGTTGGAGTTAGGGTTAACTCTAGGAGTTAAGTTAACTCAACAGGAAAATAGAAGAAAAAGTATAAAGAGAAGGCTAGGGCGCACTTTTTGGGCATTCTGGATTTTGGTATTTGCTTGTTATTGCTCTTGAGCATACAGTTTGAGGGTTTTGCTGTCACAAACCCTTGTGAGCAACTCAGTGGTGAAAGACCCACTCACCTTGTTCCAAGCTTGGTCTCGGGAATGAAATACTCCACCCACACCATTCTACACTCATCACTGATCCACCTATTGATTCAGGAAAGAAGTAGGGCCGTATTGTTCAGGAATTTCCAGCAGGGGCGCACCATCACTTGAAGAAGAGTTCGATCCAGCCAATTAGGAGAGCTTGGGGGTATTCAGGCACTTGGGTTCTATTTGCAGGTTCTCAACCATCATTTTGGAGGTTTTCTTGAAGAGTTATCACCATTAGATCTTCAACTACAGATTGGGATGGCCTTGAGGCAAGGAGGACGTCCTGTGATTTAGTATTTCTCAGATCTAGGGAGTTCTACCTAGAATCTGGACCTGAGACTTCTCCTATGAGGTTTCCATAGCCCGATCTACCATTCTAGAGAGTTTCAGAGGTTTTGGAGGTGTCCTTCATTCAGAACGACTTATTGAGCTATTCAGGGCTTCAGGAGGGCGCAGACTGGATTAGGGTTTCAACCATTGATGGAGGAGGATTGAGTATTTGAGCTTCAGACTTCCGAGAGGGGTTTCCTTGGTCCCGATCTACATTTTGGTGGAGTTTGGCACGATTTGAGCATCTCCTTCAGCTAGGCTGAAATATTGGTCCCTTTCAGCCAACAGGACGTACCAGCAGCCAGGAAGGGTTGAGCGTTCACCTATTGTTGGCACCTTGGGTCTTCAGATTGTATTCAGCCTTTGGAGGCATCTTTTGTATTAGCGGGAGCATTTTGTAGCAACTCATATCTATTATCTATTGGAGCCATCTGAGGACTATTCCAGATCTGCTCTCTATATTGTATCTAGTTCATGCTTTTCATAATAAAGGTTAGATCTATGCTTGTGTTTTCCATATCTTGAGTATTCTTGTGATCTTGCATGTGTTGAATAGATCTTGTATGAACACCATTTAAATAACTGGAACAAACCCTAAGGCCGAAACATCAATAGCCACCTGCACAACAGATAATCAACAAACACAACAGTGGTAGTTAGTGGTTTCAAGCAAAAAATTGGCTTGGGATCATTACAAGTCCTTTTGCTTCTTCAGTCGTTCTGGTATTGAAGAAAGATGGCACATTGAGGATGTGCATTGATTACAGAGCTCTCAATAAGAAAACAATCAAGAACATGTACCCCATTCCGAGCATAGATGAGTTGATGGACAAGGTACATGGGGCAGTTGTCTTCACCAAGATTGACCCGCGGTCAGGATATCATCAGATCAACATCAGAGAGCAGGACATAGAGAAGACAACATTCAGATGCCATTTCGGGCATTTCGAGTTATTGGTCATGCCGCTTGGGTTGACCAACGCACCTGCCACTTTTCAGTCTTGCATGAATCACATCTTCAGTGGGCAGTTGAGGAAGTACCTTTTGGTATTCTTTGATGACATATTGATTTACAACAGGACATGGGATGAGCATCTGGCACATTTGGAGGAGTTCTTGGGCATTATGCAGGCACAATCATTATATGCCAAGGAGTCCAAGTGTGAGTTTGGGATGAGAGAACTACTGTACTTGGGCATATCATCAGTGAGCAGGGAGTACAGGTTCATCAGGAAAAGATCAGGGTCATTCTGGATTGGCCAACATGCAAGAACCTCACGGAGCTGAAGGGATTCTTTGGGTTATGCAGTTACTACAGGCGGTTTGTTAGAGGCTTTTCACAGTTGGGAGCACCGCTCACAGATCTATCCAAGAAGGGTGCTTTTCATTGGACGGATGAGTCACAGTAGACATTTGAGAAAATGAAGGAGGTTATGAGCACATGCCCTATTCTAGCCCTTCCGGATTTCTCTCGACCGTTTGTCTTAGAGTGCGACGCATCAGGGGTGGGGATTGGAGCAGTTTTGATGCAGGGAGGCCATCCCATTGTGTTCGAGAGAAGGAAGCTCAACGAGTTGGAGAGACTCTATTCAATTTACGACAAGGAAATGATGGCAATCATGCATGCCTTAACCAAATTCAGACAGTATCTGGTGGGTAGTAGATTGGTAGTGAAGACTGATAACAACAGTCTCAAGTATTTCCTGGATCAGAAAGACCTCAGTGTAGAAATTTTAATACAAATTATGTATTGCCGGGATTCTCCTGATCTAACAATTATATGCCACTGTTAAATACATAATCGCTTCTACAAATATTCTTGCGGAATTTAAAACACGATCGCCAATTGCAATATCAAGAAGAAAGATCAATCACACATAACATAGATGTTTTACCGGGAAAGCATAAAGCTAAAAACCCCACTATCATATATTATGTATATATCATGGATCATGAAACAATCTCATACAAAACTCTAATCCAAGAGTTCTCAGTACAATATACAATCGTCTCACACTGTTATACAAAAATTGACAAATTCATGTGCCAATTTACTGCTTCCAGACAACCCGCCTCCTTTGCACAATCCCTGCTAATGGAAATCCCTGCAATGAATGAATCCCTCTTGCCTAGGCTGCGCATTCCTCATGGGCACATCCACTGTGTGTGTGGTTGCATGAGTGCACTCTCTAATGTCACAATTGATAGTCAAACTGTCCCTTTCACCTGCTATCTCAATTGGGTCTCCACTGGATCTGGCATGCATGTAGTTAACAGTGGTAAATCTTCAGTTGCATTTGAGATCACTGATTGTGAATTAATTAATCATTAATTCATTGATCTCTCACTAGTGTAAGTTCAGTTACAACTAGTACAACTGAGCTTAACTCACTTAACTGAGTTAAACTACGTCACAACTCACATAATTACACATTTAACTCTGTTACAACTTCGAATCACTCAGTTACAACTAATTCGACTTGCATGATCCACCAATCAACCTTTGATTGAATTTCCTATAGCTAACTGATTTGCCACTTCAGTTAACTATTTCCAAGTGCTCATTGAGAATAGATTAATATTTATTGTCCAACTATTATTAAGGGATAATCATAGTCGACATACATCTATAAATAGAATTCGCTCACCATCTATAAATAAACATCGTCTATAAATAGAATTTGCTCATCATTTAAAAATAGACTTCATCTATAAATAGAATTTGCTCATCATCTAAAAATAGACTTCCACCTAAAAATAGCTTGAGGCTCCATCCTAGTGTAGGTGTATAATTTTCACTAGGATCTTCTTGTTGAATCTTAACACTCAGAGAGAGACAACAAAAGTGGGTTTCAAAGATCCAAGCCTTTGACTTTGACATTGAGTATGTTAAAGGAAAAAGGAACGTCGTAGCAGATGTCTTGTCTAGGAGGCCAACAAAGTGTTCGATGATGGATATTTGCACGGACTGGAAGGCACATTTGTTGGTGGAGTACTCCAAAAACAAATTTGCTTGTGAGATATTGAATGGACAGATAGTTGATGATAGATACCGGGTGCTGGATGATGTCATTTTCTACAAAGTCTGGATCTACTTGGTCCCAGAATCTACCTTGAAAGGGAAGATTTTGAAGGTGTGTGATGATTCGCCTACAACCGGGCATCAGGGATACTTCAAAACTTACAGGGAGATCAGAGAGAGATTCTCATGGAAGGGTCTCAAGGATGATGTACTGAAACACATCCGGGAGTGCATGACTAGTCGGTAGAACAAGTCCGAGCAGACACACCCCGTGGGGTTACTTAAGCTTCTACCCATTCCAGAGCAAAATGGGAGAGCATTTCTATGGATTTCATTACAGGCCTTCCTCGAGTGTAGAGCAAGGACTATATATTTGTAGTGGTCGATAGGCCGACCAAATTTGCACACTTCTTTGATATACCAGTAGACTACAAGGCCATACAGGTGGCAGAGCTATTTTTCAGAGAGGTTTTCCGGTTGCACAGTTTACCTAGGCAGATAATCAGTGATAGAAATGGGGGCTTCATCAACGCGGTTTGGCAGGAGCTCTTCCGATTGGTGGGCACAAAGTTAGCCACGAGTACTAGCTACCATCCACAGACAGATGGGAAGACAAAGATTGTCAACAAATGGGTGGAGGGGTATTTGAGAAATTATGTGGGGGGGGGGGGGGGGCAGCAGCGCACATGGGTGAGATGGTTGCACATGGGTGTGTATTGTTACAACACAACTTACCATATGTCTATCAGGATGTCACCATTTTGAGCATTATATGGATACGGTGCACCCTCTTTTTTGGAGACTGTGTTTGAGGATAACAGGGTCCCGGGGGCCAAAGAATGGGTTGAGGAGAGTCAAAGGATTCTACGGGTCGTAAAGGAGAACTTATAGGAAGCTCAGAATCAGTAGAAGATCTATGCAGATAGGCAGAGGATAGAGCATAGTTTCGAGGTAGGGGACTTGTTTTTTTTGCGATTACAGCCATACAGACAGTCTTCCTTGAAAAGAAGCGGGGCAGAGAAGTTGAAGCCTAGATTCTATGGACCGTATAAAATCATTAGGAAGGTAGGCGAGGTGGCATGTGAGCTAGAGCTATCGGAGGGTAGCAAGATTCACAACGTATTATACGTTTCTTGCCTTAAAAAGGCAGTGGGACAACAGGTTAGCATTTCAGAGGAGTTGCCACCCTTGGATGAGGAGGGTCAGTTGGAGCTAGTACCAGAGGAGGTGCTAGAGTAGAGAGAGCGCAAATTGAGGAGCAATGTTATCAGGGAGTGCTTTGTCAGATGGAGGGGCCTTCTAGTGGATAATGCCACATGGGAGGGAGAGCATATATTACAACACCCATGATTGATGTTGCTTGAGGACAAGCAATCTCGGGAAGGGAGGACTGTGATGTGTCGTTCTCAAGAGTAGGCCAGCATGGAGTGACTTAGTAGTTTATCTGTTCCTGTAGACTATAGTCAGGCACAAATAGGGAACAAGGGGAGAAATAAGGGTGAACAGATGGCTAAACGATGAATTAAGCCAAAAAGCATATGAAAAGTCACATAAGCTTAAGTCAACGGAGAAATAGAAGAAAAAGGTGTTAAGGGGAGACTTAATTAATTAATCACTCAACTTAAGAGGAAAAACACCTAGCTTAAGTGATGTCAACATAGAATTAGATCGGGGAAGATATAAAAAGAAGAATTCGACATAATTCCTCATTATGTTATGATTTGATGTTGAGAACAATTTCCAGAGGAGGAAGTCGACCTCTTTGATGTTTTGTGGATTTTTGGAGGAAACCACCACCTATATCGGTTTCGGTGTTGAAAGACACACCCTAGTCTATCGGAGATACCTTCCAGGTATTTCACCGTGCCAGTTCAGGAGTATTCAAATCCATTGCAGAGATTGCGCAGTGCAACTAGTGAGGGCACACGGGTTAGAGGGGGTTTTGTGTAGTTGCACAAGACCAGGGCTTATCTCATTGATTCCTTCTGACCCAGTGGAGAGGAGACCAGGGCTCTTCTTTTGAGCCACCAGTCATTTGATTATGACGGTGGAATTTGTTGATATTATGGTAGCTGCGGGAGGTATTAACCTCCACGTGTAACCCCGACAAGAATAGAATATTCCAGGAAGCAAGAAGAAACCCTAAAGCATTGGACATAACCCTAGAAGACTAGACGGCTAAAGGAAATATTTAATATTGAGTTTTTAGACTCCAAAATGAGAAGTCGGCCCAGACAGCTAAGGAGGAACAATATAAATACAGGACGCCAGAGCTCATTTTACACACAGCTCACAACTGCAGAAATTTAGTTGTGCGCAAGTCTGGAGAGTAGTTGTAGCTGTAGCTACTGCAACTTGTATTTTTCGGTTTCAGTCTTGGACTCTCTCTTGGTTATGGTTTGGAATTTTTGCTTGGTATGCTAACTCTGGAGAGTGATACGTTACCTTGATTGGCTATTAGGCCTAGGGTTTGCTTCCAGAGTTATTCTCTGTCAAGGTTAAGGTGTTCAGGGGTGGCTTCGGCCTATGGTTGGGTGACAATATTGCTATATTGTCTATGGTTAAACGAGCACACCTATTATTTCTAACAGGTTATGGGCCCACACTATCTTCGGACAATTTAACCACTGGAAGATAGATTGGGAGGATTTGCTCAGTTACAGTTGCAGTTGCAGTGAAAGTTTTTGCTGCAGCAACGAAACCCTAACCCTCTTGTTGAGGCACCTTAAGTGAAGAGATTTACCTAATTTCTGGATATCCTAGTGTGCCCTAACCTAGCACACCTCCTGGTACTTGTTATTGCACAGTTTGTAGCTAGGTCAAATGGCCATGAAGTAGAAGGCCAAACTGGCGTAACAGGAACCTATCCCACCCAATGTCACCACGATGGGGAGGTTCTTTCTCTTTAGGGAGGTTAGGCCTAGGGGAGACGTCCTCGACAACCTGGAGTTTTGAAGAGGCAAAGGTTTAAAAGTCAAAGTAAAGTTCCCCCTTCACAGGTCACCACCAAAACATATAGTCCGACGAAACAACCAATAATGAAGTGTAGGCCCAAAGAAGAACACCTGCTCGGAACAAAGCAACAGAAGACTAATATATGCAGGCTATGATTTCAATGGGTTAGTACTTCATATAACTATCTGATATCAATACATAAGCAATAGATATTGATGAGATCAATGTTTATAAATACAACAATGAAATAATATCAATTAATCAATATGCACCAAGATGATGTAGCAATCAATCTATCAAATCAATCCTTTATTCAATAAATGCTCTTAAACCATCATCTAATTGCCTATGAAGAAAACTTGCTGTGTCAAGATGGAATAACCAAGGATGACGTCAGCCTTTTTAGGGTTAGTAATTAGTTAGGGTTTCAATTTATAAGAGTTTGAAAGTTTGTTTGACCACTATCACTTCAACGTTGGAGACCTAAGATCAGTGCCTAAGGGTAAATGGAGTCAAATTAAGAGAGGACGCAAAGGTTGAAGGGAAAAGGCTAAGGACTAGAGGGAAGGGTTCTAAAGTGCTGAAATGGCAGGGCCCTAGAAACAAAACCCTAGGGGAAAGAGGCTCACTCCGGTGTTGCTTAAGCAAGGCCTCGTGCTCTTTCCTCCTTCCTTAGTTTTAACTTGGCAAAACGGCTAGCATAAAAGATAAATCAAGACACGAGAGTGTGGTGAGGGAGAGTGTTGCAAAGGCAAGGCCCTATCACCAAAACCCTAGAAGCAGGATGACCCTAGGTGTAGATAACCTAGGCTTGGGACGTCTCCTCCTTCTTGACTTTTAAAGGGACGACTAGCACAGGGGAAGAAGCAATAAGAGTGTAGCAATGGCTAGGCTCTTCCTTCCTTCTTCAATGGGTGAAAATTTCTCTTTTAGGGGACATGAGACAACGACCTACTTGTGTGTTTGTCCCCTAGGGTTTTAAAATCAACAAAATTTATAATAAATGCAAGAATATAAGATTACAACCATTCAATTAAGAAGTTTTGCAAAAAAAACACTTACATATCATGATGAAATAGCATTGCAAACCCTAGTTGTAAACCTTCCTTAAAGAGAAATGCCAAAAATGCCAAGAAATGCCCTCCTTCAACAAGTGTGCCTCACTCAAAGAGAAGAAATACCCAAGTAGGGCGCAAAAATCAGATCTCACTAATGAGTGAGTGTTGTGTTATTGTCAAAATGAGGATATAACTCCCCAATATATACTGTATCAATGACCTTTAATTAATTTTAGGTCATAAAAATTAGCCGACAAGGCTTTAAACCAAAATCATACTGTTTTTACATTAAATTGTCAAATTAAAACCCTAATTGAGCTGTAATAAAGGTAAAAGCCCCTTCAAGGGAGGCGCTAGCCCCCTTTAGGGCAAATGAGACATCCAGGAGCAAAACGTTAGCCCCCCAGGGGCTTCTCCAACATGCCACACGTGCCATTGCTGCCCAGTTTGCCTCCAAGAATGACCATGAAGCTCGATGATGTCATGGTAAGGATAGGGGCGTTCTGAGCCTTCCAAGGCCAACGTTCCACTGAAAAGGGGTCATTCCCCCTAGGCCGGGCTCTGCCAAAGTGCCTCTGGTGAAATGTCCTCTTCTTCTCCGGTGTAAAACCTCGGTCAAACACTGTCCTGTTTCTGCCCCTCTGACGGTGTCTCAGCAACCATCTGATGGGCTCTTCAGCCCCATGGAGGTCCGAACTAATCATCTCCCCATGTGTACCGGTCCACGTGGTACTTGTCCGTCGGGCATGGTCTTGCACATCAAAAACTACGCCCTCCACGAGCTCATTAGTCACAAGGATCATAGCAATGTTAATCACATTTCATCATTAATATTATCAAACATATGCATAAAAACCCGGATATATCATTCAATAGCTCAAAGACTTTACAAAAACCTACAATATAAGGTCGAGAAAAAGGACAAGATACCCTATTGGGCTAGTATCCATAAGGAAAGGAAAGTTTCCAAGGGGTTTCATCCAAGCCATGTAAACGAGGTGAAGTGGTTTAAGGGATGTCCAGACATACGGGTAGAGTGAGAGCCAGGGATGCATGATATTACCTGTGGGTGCCTTTGTAGAAGGCGAGCTGTACCTGTCATGGATGCAATTTTTTCCAAGCCCCTTTTTGCCTTTATTCTTTTCTTTATTTGCTTTTTCTTTTTTATTTAAGGGCCAACCAGAGGACATTGCCTTGGCGTGGTGACCAGAGCTGACAGTGTTACCCACAAATACGTTCACAACGATGATAAGGCTGGCTTGTGATGAGACCCCCTTTCCCTTGGCCATGCAACCAAAGGTCACTTCCCTGGTGTGGTAACCAGATGGTGGCAATGTCATGTTGTTAGGTACCCATGGACATAATAGGCTGGCTCGTGATGAGACCCCCTATCCTCTTGATTAGGTCTTGTTTGTTAATTTTTTTGGGGTCCCTCTTGTTTCTTGCTGAGAGGCTTTTTATTGCCTTCTTGGGGATCCCTGGGCGAAGCATCTCGAGGTTTCATTTTTAGGCTTTTATCTTTTACCAGCTGCTTTAACCTTTTGGGCCTTTAGCCCCTTCCCACGAGATAAGGTGCAACCCCACAAACAGATCATCCTAATGCCCGGACAAGGGAAGTGGGACAGATGAGCGGGAGATAAGATGGAAAAGTGGTGGTATGATGGGAGCAGATGATGGCTCTTCAGAAATCCCCCAGTGGCAAACCAAAACCTATGGGTACAGGCTTGCTAGGGCACCCAGTCAATCTCCCCAAGCATGGTCAAGTGGGTCAATGTAAGAT
>SNQJ01S0001184.1:0-28368 GCA_010110895.2 Picea sitchensis
CCATTGATCCATGGAATCCTCTCCACAACCCAATTGAAATGAAGTCATCCATTTTTGGATCGAAATGGTAGTACGTACTAGATCTACAATCTGGTTGATATAGAAGTAGCCTTGGGTATGAAATCGTTGAATTAATCATACAGGGAGGATATGTCTACCCCCAATTCCTGGCCATGGGTCCATTCCAATACAGACCTCTGTTCAGTTACCTATTTTCCATGCTAGTCCTCCCCTCACAATGTGAAAATATTTGATAAGAACCTTCCATATGATTAAGCATGAGGGCCTCAAATTTTGTGGATTTCTATTCCATTCCTCCAATGATTAGGTTGAATGTAATTTTCAATTACCACTTTCATCGATAGGATTTCTGATGACACTAGTCGCTAGATCGATTTTCCCGCTAGTTCTTTGGAGAAGAGAAAAATATTTTTAAGTCCCCAACCATTGAGGTATTTTGGGACAACCATACTTTCCCATTTGACCCATGGTAAAACGAAGTGGTCCTAAGAGTTAGCCCATAGGAATTTAAAATATATTCTTCTCACTTTTTCTAGCACCCCTTTGGGGATCCATGCTAGTGACATCCAGTAAACTACGATAGCCTCCAAGACTGATTTGACAAGTACCAGTCGTCCCGCACGAGATAACCACCTAAAACTCCTTACTTTTAACTTATTTTCCAGTTTTGCAATGAGAGATTTTAAGCCATAGTAAAAATGTTTTAGTTCATAAGGAAGGAAAGTTTGATAGAAAATCATCTTGGGCTCCTCCATATTGAAGACCGAGAGAGTCAATTTTCTCTCATTTATTTTCATACATGTATCCCAACCAAAGAGATATAGCACGGTGTTCAAAATTTACGCATCTTCCCGATGACCATTGCAGAAAATTAGAACATCATCCACAAAAAACATGTGTGTTATATGTAAGGTGGTAGAAATGGATATTCCTTGGAATTCTCCCCTCAGTTTTGCATGTGCCAAGGATCTACTTAGACCCTCTATGACCAAAAGAAAAAGTAGGGGAGACATGGGACATTCCTACCTTAGGCCTCACTCATAATGGAAAAAGGAGGATGCATCTCCATTAATGACCACAAAGGATATTTTCTATATGAAGTTCATCACCCAAATCATGAATGGAACTTCAAATCCTAAATGGGTTAGTAGGAGCCTAATAAGCATCCAACTTACTCTATTATAGGCCTTTGATAGATCTATTTTCAATACTGGTCCTTTGATTTTTCTAGTTTTTATATTGTGAGGATCTTGCTATGCCACTCCAATGGCTTCATGAATCTATTTTCCTTCAAGAAAGCCGAATTGTTCACTATATATTGACGCGTATAGAATATATTTTATTCTTCTAGCAATTACTTTTGACACCACCTTGTATACACAATTGTAGAGCGATATCAGCATGAAATCATCAAGACTCTATGGGGAATCCATCTTGGGGATCAGAGAGATGAAAGTAGATTTGAGAGGAGCATGCATATGAACTTCAATATGATATTCCTTCACCAATCATAGGATATCCATCCATATAAAATTATAAAGGCCTATAAAGAATTCTATTGTCCATCCATTCGAGCCAGGGATTTTGACTTTATGAAAACTATGAAGAACCTCCTTGAGCTTATCTTCGGTGACCTCCTCCATGAGGGATCTATTTTATTATTCATTCACAAAGATCAGCAAGTAAAGTGACACCTTCACTATATCTTCTATAAATAACCGATCATCTGCCTCAAAAATATTTTGGAAATGGATCTTGGCAAGATGATACAAACCATCAAAGGAGGCGACCTTTATGCCAGAGGGATCATTTAAAATCCATATGGTGTTATCTAGTTTCCTTCCCTTCACATAATCTTGGAATAAATTAGTGTTTTCATCTCCACAATCCATCCATAAGGAATGACTTTTAAGATGCCATGTTGCTTCTCTATCATCCATGAGATGTCTTCTTTTCTTTTACAAATTCAATAGAGATTATTTTGACTTAGGAGTAGCATACCCCTCACCCCATCGGAATCATAGATAGAAAGAAGGGTTGTTTCCATGTCTATGAGTTCATGATCATCTCTCTGCCTCTTTTTATGATCCCATTCTATAGTTTCCTTTTTAACTCTCTTTAGGTTTGTTGCAAATTAGACAAAAACAGAAACCCTCGATCTATGGTCAAAAGGAACCCTAGTTTCTTTTAACAGAGAGTGAAAGTTTTCCTAATTGATCCATTTCGAGTTGAAATTGAAAGGGATAGATGACTTTCTGGGACTACCTTCTAATTCCAAGAAAATAGGAGAGTGATCTAATCCACTTCCAAACCCTACCCATTGTCACAAATGAATAGGAGTTATCCAACATTTTGTCAGACACCAGAAAATGATCTAATCTCTTTGCAATTATATCCTCCCCATTTCTCTTGTTCCTCCAAGTTCAATTGATTTTAACTAAGGATACATCTATCAGGACCAAATCTCCTAGAAAGTGAAAAAATAAATCAGATAAGGTGTCTGTTCTTTCCTTGGGACCCCATACCTTTGAAACTCCCACTAAGAAATTTAGGTCTCCACCTTGAATGAGTGCATCACTGTTCATGAAGGATTTATTGAGGAGATATTCCCATAACGGGGATTGATCCATGTAAGAACAATAAAAATTTAACACCGAAAATAATTTCCCCATGTCTTCCGAGAAGATAGTCACCCCTAGGCATGAATCAAACCCCCAATAGTTTTCCATCTTGATTGTTCGAGCATTTCACCCAATTGCAATATGTCCAAAGCACCCCTTGGAATCTTCACCTATAAACCTCCATATCTTGAAAAGGGATTCCAATAAGGTGATGACCAATTCTTCTTCCCCCAAGTTTTCATGGAGGAAAATAATGTCAGGCTAGTTGGAATCCACCAACCTTTCACAGTCGATTGTTTTGAAGGGCTTGTCATACCCTACCATTGAAAGAGAGGATTTTAATATAGAAACCCCTTCTGAGGCTGCTGATGCTCTAAGTTCCCCTAAAATGGAAAGTTGTCTTCCAACAACCACATCCACATGTGATTTTTTCTAAATCTTGAAAAAGTGAGATTTTCTTCCATGACCTTTACCTCCTGAGGGAGGTATTTGTTTTTTTCCTAAACCCTCCTTCCCTTTACTCAAGACACCCGATGAAAAAATGGATATGTTCCTGAGCTAGTAAATGACCACTACCACTTCAGAATCCAGGGTGGACTCAACTTCTATTGTTACTATTACAGGGGGGATCATGGCCTTTTCATGGACAAGAGAATAGTGGGCCAAAGAAGGACCTGACAAGGAAAAATTTGAATCACCCCAAAACCCAAAAGATAGGGGGAGGACTTTTCGAGATCCCACCCAGTCTCTTCCCAACAATGTAAATGAAATTATTAAAAGATTTATAAAAGGAGAGGGAGAAGCAATCATACTGATATGGGGGTTGGACTGTTGATGAGTGTCCACTACATTATGAAAATTTTGAGGGGCCAACCTTAGATTTGGAATCTTCTTTCTATGCACAGGAGATGAGGGCCTACTTGCCTAGGATTTTAGAACTGTTTCAACCCTTTTAACCCTATTGGATTTCTTTATTGTACCCTTCGGCTCCGAGGACATCTCCAAATTCATCTTTGTGTGGGTCAACCCCCTCTTTTTTGGGGTCGGATTTTGTGCACCCTCGATTTTCCCAGGAAAGGGTAGATGGCATTAGATGACAATGTGACTGTGTCGGTGGAACATATGGCACCAGAAATGGATTCCTTCATAATCTATCTTCTGAAAATAATGATTCTTGTCCATCACCAAATCTATCTCTTCTACCAAACATTCTCTAATATTCACAGAGACCAAAATTTGAGAAAATACCAGTTCCCCTGTTGTTTGGAATGACATATCAACATCTAAGAAATCCCCCAATTCATTCTCGAGGTCTTTGAAGCTATCTCTATTCCAAAACTCCACTGGTAATCTAAGGAAATGAACCCATATTGAGGCAACATATATTCTTTCTTTGTTGGTATCAAAGGGTGGAGTCCATTTTTTGAGTAAAATTGGAGTGGAGTCAATACTCCATGTACTTTTTAGCACTCACTTGGTCTCCTTGGCGTTCCTGAATTTAAAAAGGAACCAGCCCCTTGCCAAAAAATTGAACATATTGGGAGTGGCCAATATCTTTGGACCAGGTCCTTTCAACCCATTCTTTTAGAGTTTTGATACCAAATATGTGGCCACTAGATCTCCCTACCAAAAAAATGTCGACCATCTCTGCGACCTGAGGCACCTTGATACCAATTCCAAGTATGATTTGGACATGCTCTCCTTTCTCTTTGATGCACTTGAATCTTTTTCGTCGAGAGCTAGGGTTTTTTCCAACCTATGAGAATTGCCACCCACTAGAGAAAACCCCTTATTCTGACTACCTTTGTGGGATCGTTCCCCTCCCACATACACTTTTCCGAAACCACTATTGGGTGTTGATGCCAAGAGGGAGGAGATGAAGCCTGAAGGGTCAATTGCAGCTCCCTCAGTCACTAACAATGTATAAAGGTTATGAACAAGAACTATAGTAAAATAGAAATATTGAGGCAACCAATTACTTACTAGGTTTTTCAGCCACCAAGAAACCTCACCACGGAGAGCAGAGACGAAGGGAAAATCATAAACGCCTGCATATCAAAGCAGGAAACCATCCCTTTCATCTAAATCCGTCAAAAAAGGTTTGATTGGCCTAGATAGAGGAGAGGGCGCTGAGAAATGTTCTCCTACATTGTTCCATTGGGTGCCAAAAGGGTTGGGGTCGATATATGCCAACCCCAGAGCTGAACCTGACGCCAAAACAAATTCCATAGGGAAAACAAGGGAGGAAAAGCCACGATAATCCAAGGATGGGTTGGCCCCGGAAGAAACTCTGAAACAAGAATAGTCAATTGCTACCAGCCCTTCACCCATCTTAATCTCAACGTGGAGTCACGACCTTGAAATTTGTTTTGTCCAATGTAACAACTCCATGTCCTCATCCATGGAAAAAGACCATATGTAGGACTGACACTTGAATGCAGGGAAAACTGTCAGACACCGTCATTGGCGTAGAAAACCCCAGCTGTTGCACTCATTTCTTCAAAAATTCTGAAGTTTTCTGAGGTTACCCGATTAGGATTTTTGGAGACCCCAAAACATCACCAAATTTTATATATATATATATATATATATATATATATATATATATATATATATATATAACATTGCCTTCCCCTTTTGAAATGCTTTGTCCTCAAAACATATTTATGAAAAAACTTTAACGCCTTTATCCATGGTTTCATATATATATAATATTTTTACTCTCTATATATATATGAGAGACGTAACCTTAATATTATCCATTGTCGTTACCTTTTTCTTTCAATAGTCCTTGAATTCCCAAGGGTCAAATTACAATGACACTTAACCAAGTGGAGTAAGATCCACTACAAATTTGATTCCCTAAACAACATAGTAGTTGGTAAGGTTTTTGGAAAAGTTATGCTAATTGTTGACTAGTTTTAAATGAAGAAAAACTTACAACATAATTGTATTGCATTTTCTTGATTAGAAAAAATGATTAATTTCGTTTATAATCTCAATCATTTGATTCATGTCTCTTATGTATCGATCCTTAATGAAAATTTCTTAATCATGTTTCTATTCATTACTATAGGATGCCCTTAAAAAATGCAACAAATCTTTCCATAAAGCCACACAACCAAATGCCTTTACTTTCTTTCTTATTCTATTCAATTTTGAGGGAACTTATAATCAAAACTCATATTGTATTGTGAATGGATGCATGAATATAAAAATCGCGTTTTCTCACCCAAGTGCAAATGGACGGTTGCTACACGTTAATTATGGAATCTCATGTGAAGTGTGAGTGAGGGCATACCTTTATTTCAAATTCAAAGGAATCATTTAATCTCTAGACTTTCTTTGCAATCTAAGGTGTAGCCACAACTGTTCTAAAGTTGAAGGGAATTATGGTCATCTCAAAATTTTCATAATTAGTCTTTTCATATTGGTGGAACGAACCATAAGTCATGCCTTTTATGTTTGAGAGTATTATTATTTAGATGGGTGGATTGAACAAGAAGTTATATCTTTAATATTTCAAAATATTATAATTTAATGATATTTTATAATACTTTGAAAAATATTTAAGTCGATTTTATCTTATCTTTAATATTTCAAAATATTATAATTTAATGATATTTTATAATACTTTGAAAAATATTTAATTTGATTTTATCTTATCTTTAATATTTCAAAATATTATAATTTAATGATATTTTATAGTACTTGGAAGAATATTTAATTTGATTTTATATATGAATAAATTTTATAATATCATAGTGATTATAACATCATTATTGAAATAAACACTTTATATTTAATAAATTTTAAAATTTTACATTTAAAATAAAAAAAATGTCTATAATATAATTAAAATATAGTATATTAATGTTTTTAATTATTTATATTATTTATTTATAATTTCAATTAATAAAAATGATATAATATACATGTTTTACTCCTCATCATCACCTCCCCTTGGGCACTAATCACTTAATCTACGAAGGAATAAAACAAATAGGGAAGAAGTAATTAGGAGTAATATTTAAAAACATATCCATAAGGATAATTAGAAAAAAAAAAAAGATGAATGTGAAAGGGAGTGTAGAGAGTAAAATAAGGAACATCAAAACAAGAGGATGAAGATGAAGAGATGTATTCATTGTTTTTATTAACTTTAGAAATAAAAAGGTTAAGATTATAATGAAACATAAGATTCCAATGAAACACCCATAAAGCTCAAATCATCTTTAAAGAGGAACTTTAGAAATAAAAAGGTTAGGATTATAATGAAATACTTGTAAAGCTCAAGTAAAGAGGTCACATAGGTTTGCTTTAAAAAAAGGTTAGGATTATAATGAAACACTTGTAAAGCTCAAGTCATCTTTAAAAAGGTAACATAGGTTTGAATTAAAGGATTTGAGTGTTTTTTAATATATTTGAAAAGGTTAGGATTATAATGAAACACTTGTAAAGCTGAAGTCATCCTTAAAGAGGTAACATAGGTTTGAATTAAAGGATTTAAGTGTTTTTTAATATATTTGAAAATGTTAGGATTATAATGAAACACTTGTAAAGCTCAAGTCATCTTTAAAGAGGTCACATACGTTTGAATTAAAGGATTTGAGTGTTCCTTTAAAATATTTGAAAAGGTTGGGACTATATTGAAACACTTGTAAAGCTTAAGTCAAGTTTAAGTCATTTTTAAAGAGGTTTCAAGGTTTGATTTAAAAATAAAAGGTTAAGATTATAATGAATTTATAATTTAAATAAAAAGGTTAAGATTATAATGAAACACTTGTAAAACTTAAGATTTAGGTTTGATTTAAAAATAAAAAGGCTAGGGCTATAATGAAGTTTATAATTTAAATTAAAAAAAGGTGATTAAAATGAAACACTTGTAAAGCTAAGTCTTTTTTAAGATCTCAGGTTTGATTTGATTTAAAAATAAAAAGGCTAGGGCTATAATGAAGCTTATAATTTAAATTAAAAAAAGTGATTAAAATGAAACACTTGTAAAGTTAAGTCTTTTTTAAGGAGGTCTCATAAAGTTTAATGAAGCTTATAATTTAAATTAAAAAAAGGTGATTAAAATGAAACATTTGTAAAGTTAAGTCTTTTTTAAAGAGGTCAAATAAAGTTGATTTAAAATATTTGAGTATCATTTTAGGTAAGAAAAAATTAAGATATATTTGTTAAAATTTTATAAATATTATAAAATATTTATTATTTAAATTTTGAAATTTTTATATTTAAAATAGAAAGTTGTATATAATATTTGTTTTAGTGACTAATTAAAGTGGTATAGTGTTTTGAGTTTTATGTAGTTTTTGAGATTGATTTATTGGGTTAGCTATTTTCATTGTGTAATGAAGAACTTCCTTGTGTTTACTCATATAAGTCTTGTGAATATTACTATGTATATAAAAAATAATTTTTAAGGAATTGTGTGTTTTTTTTAGTGATATTAAAAAAAAGAAAATCATATCATTTAATGTGTCAAATTTGCATTTAATTTCATTCTCAACAATTAATTCAATATTGTATGTATAATTTTCAATAAAAAGTTATATAAACATGATTTTTAAAAAGCTTAGTATCCAATTTTTTTTAATTATGCTTTTATTATTTTTATAAGATGACTAATTAGTATATAATTTTTGTTTTATACACTTTTATGTTCACATTTTTTCTTCTATTTATAAAAAAACAAAAGATTTAAATACTCATATCCATGGGTATCCAAATACTTAAATTTCTATTTTTTTGGTCGCTTAATTTTTAAGATACTTATTTTTCTTTGTGGGCCTTCACTATTGGAGAGATTCTTTTATAAATGATGAATCTATAGGCACCAAGCCTAACACCTTCCATGGATGAGATGAAGGGATTTCACCTCCTTAAAGTTGCATATCCACAAAATATTGCAAAAAAAAAGGAAAGTATTTTGAATGTTTAAACCCTCAATCAAGGTTTATAGCTTGATGGACGACTTGTAGAAGCCATCAATTGAGGTCATTTTTAACTTAATCCATCATTCATTTTTTTAAACTATTGATCAATGGTAAAACATCAATTGAGGGATTAATGCCCCATTGGAGATTAATCCTCAACTGAGGGTCTACTAAGATAGTTTTTGCATGCCCGACTTGCCAAAAAGTGTAACCCATTTTCATGTATCCACCCATAAGATATTCAAATTATTTTATTTCTCGAAAATAATTAATTATTTTTCAAAGGAAAACCTCGAAGGGAATCCCCTAAAATTTTGTGGATGGAACTTAGTGTAGAACCATTCATGTTTATTATTGGTCTTGAATAGGTATGGAAATCATATGAGTCATAAAATAGAGACAATTAGATTAGAAGACCGCCCACAAAACCCTTTTCATTAATCTTAAATCACTCAACCACTTGAGCTATCCCATTTGGATTTTAAAAAATAAATTAATGTTATTAGTTACTTTACATTTATGTTATCGAATTCTCACCATTATTAGGTTATTATTTTAAGTTTTATTTGAAAATAAAAAAAATGATTTTCTATATTTAACATAAAAGTTATCTTTTAAAATTAAATATTAGAAAGATTGCATAAATTTTAATTTGGTTAACCAAAACTATTTTTCCAACATTGTGAGTTTAAAAAAGAAACACTTTTTTTTTCCCATTGTGGCAAGAAAATGTCATCAAAGCGATATGAGAGTAAAAACAATTCCTCCCAACCATCTGATATATACTTCCTTGACTTGAGATTAACACCTTTTAACTTGCCACACCCTTAATAATAGAAGAGATAAATTTACCTAATTTTATAATGTAACTACTATTTAGTTTCTCCCCACTTTCAAAAATCCTATTGAGCTTGTTACTTTCATTTCTATTATGTTTAATTATAGAAATCACATTTTCAAAAGTATTTAGGTTAATTCCATTTATTTTTCACATAAACCTTATTGGTCTAAAAGGGAATAGTAAAAATAATCAACTTTGTTTTGTCGTTAGTCAACTTACTATAGAACTTCAAGGTTCATTGGTTATCATTAATAAGAAAAAAATCACCTCCATAACCCATAAATATCAAGAGGTACATTAAAAATTAATTTCCAAAGTATTCAATCA
Source organism: Picea sitchensis (assembly GCA_010110895.2). Lineage (NCBI taxonomy): Eukaryota > Viridiplantae > Streptophyta > Pinopsida > Pinales > Pinaceae > Picea > Picea sitchensis. Next base: position 9,750 of record SNQJ01S0001184.1, read on the forward strand.
TCCATGAAAGAATGACAATTGAAAGTAATTATCTATGAAGTTTTCCGAATTATCCACAATTGAATTCATTTTCTCATAGAAGTTTCCAATCTTCAAACTAGATTCATCATCATGACCAATCGTCGAAGGTGAGAGCTGCAAATCTTAACTATATATATATATATATAGAGAGAGAGAGAGAGAGAGAGAGAGAGAGAGAGAGAGAGAGATACATGACAATTTAAATTCTAAGAGTAGTTTAAGACCTATCAACTCGATTAAAACTTAGTAGCAATATTTAAACCTCAAAGTGCTCTTAGAAACTTAAAATAACCCTATGGCTATGATGAGAAATAGATGGGAGGAGAAAGAGATTTAGTAGTTAATAGTTGAAAAATAAAAAATAAAAAGAAATAAATTAAATTATTAATATTAAGTTTTGATTAAATAATAATACATTAATAAGTGATAAATAAAATATAGTTAATAGTAATAGTAATAAATAAGCAATAGTAATTAATAAGTAATTAATAGGTAATAATAATTAAAGAGTTTTAAAGTTAACTTGATACATTAATTAGTAAGAAATAAATGTAAGTAATACTAAGTAATATTAATAAGCAATAGTAAATAATAATAATAAGTATTAAAGTAATAATTAGCAAGTATTCAATATACTAGGTGATAGGTTTAAGAAGTTAACATAAAGTGATAATAAATAAATAATGGATGAATTACAAATAAGTGTTAATAGTAAAGTAAAGGTAAATAATAACAAATAATAGGTAATAATAATAAGTGAAAATAGTAAATAATAATAATAAGTATTAAAGTAATAATTAGTAAGTATTCAATATATTAGGTGATATGTTTAAAAAGTTAACATAAAGTGATAATAAATAAATAATGGATAAATTACAAATAAGTGTTAATAGTAAAGTAAAGATAAGTAATAACAAATAATAGGTAATAATAATAAGTGAAAATAGTAAATAATAATAATAAGTATTAAAGTAATAATTAGTAAGTATTCAATATATTAGGTGATCGGTTTAAAAAGTTAACATAAAGTGATAATAAATAAATAATGGATAAATTACAAATAAGTGTTAATTGTAAAGTAAAGGTAAGTAATAACAAATAATAGGTAATAATAATAAGTGAAAATAGTTAATAAATATAAAGTAATAATTAATAAGTATTAAATATATTTATTGAAGTATAAAGTACTAAGTAATACGTTAAATTAATATATTAAGTAAAAAGTAAAAATATCAATATATAAGATATTAAGTAATAAATCAATATAGTTATTAAGCATAATGTACTAAGGTATTAAGTAATAGGTTAAATAAAACCATTAATAAATAATAATTAGTCAACAATAATATTTATAAATAAATATTAAATATTAAAGCAATAGTAAGATGAATCCAGTTTGAGGATTCAAAACATCAATAAAAAATGATTTTAAGTATGGATAATTTGAAAGTAATTAATTTTGTTTTATTTATTAATTAAACCAAAATTATTTTTAATGAATGGTTAAATTCTCACTACAATTAATTTAAAAGTAATTAATTTTATTTTATTTATTAATTAAACCAAAACTGTTTTTTTATTTTTATGGATGGTTAGATTTCAAAACCCAAAATTAATTTTAATGGACAATTAAAATAAATAAACCATTTTTTTTTTTAATAAAAAAAAGCTCATCATCATTATCCTCAATTTAATTTTATATTAATGTTACACTAATAATGATGACAACATTACTATCCACTCATACCAAAATTCTATTACCAAAGCTTAACAAAAAAAATTAATCATTTTTTTAAAATAGCTTGGAAATAAAATTATTGAGTTCACTTTAGTTTATTGATATGACCATATGTTTGGAAATAAAATACAATATTTAGATAGAAATAAAATACAATATTTAGATAGGGTGTGCACTTTAAGTTAAAATGTTTTTCATTTTTTATATTGATAGAATTGAAAACTTTAAAATTTCTTCCATATCATGATGTTTTATGTCTTGTTCACTTTCATTGAAACTTGTTTTTATTTTTTAAATATTTATTTTCTTCTTCATGGTAATGAAAAATTTTAAAATTTCTTCCTTCCCATGATGTGTTATGTCTCGTCGATTTCTTTATTTCACTATTTTTATTTTTTAAATATTTATTTTCTTCTTCATGCTAGTAAAAACTTTAAAATTTGTTCCTTTCCATGATGTGTTATGTTTTTTTCATCTTTTTATTTTACTATGAAGCTCATTGAATCTTGGTTTTATTTTTTAAATATGTATTTTTTATAAAATTAATTGCAATAATATTATTAATTGTTTTGATACATTGAAGAGGTTTCTCTTCTAATACACTTTAATAATGGACCCAAAAAGTAGCATTTCTAGTTTACTCTCTCCTTAGACTCGAGTAAGTTTCACTAGTTTCTAAAGTTGGGGAGCTTTTCTTTCTTCATATTAGCCAACTCAAATTTGTACAATAAGTACCTTATCATAGCCTTCTTCTTAATGAGTGGGAAACCAAACTATAAAAGAATGACAAATGAGGGTGATTTATATTTAGTTATGACATTGTTTATTATATTAATTAAATTTATGTAAAGACACTATTACAATAAAATTTAAAGATACATTATGGTGCCACAAAGATATTGAGAATAAGAGAAAGCTAATTTAATATAAAGAAATTATCAACCCCAAGATATATGTGTAAAATTAGATTTTTTCTATTGGTAATTTAAAGAAAAATCAAGAGTGATAAAATAATAAGGCTCGCTTTCATAAATGAAACTGGGCATGTGGACAAGTCCTGAAATGCATTGGGAAGATAGAAATGTTTGTAACTTTTTTGATACTATGAAAGTAGATGATGAAAAACACTTTCTCTTGAAATGTCTTTCTTATACACACATTAGGGATCAATTCTACATTATTTTTAACAATAATGAAATTCATAACTTGTTAACTCATGAAAACCAAATAAAAATAGAAAAGATTCTCTACAATATTTTAAATCATAAAAATAAATTGTTAAAGAATATTAATTAACCATTTAATTTCTATATATTTGATAGAAAAAAGTTTTCCAAGATAAATAGTAATCATCATCACCATAATCACATATATAACAAAACATCTAACCTCCTTGGATGAGGAAAAAATCACCCCACTATTAAGCTAGAAACATATTGGCTACCAAGCCAACCTATGTTAATATAATATCTCCCATTTAAGGTTAAAATCCCATTGCACGAGGGTTTTGAAAATTTTGACATGCTCTACGAGAGCATTATAGTTGCATTATAATCATAGACATCTAGGAAAGGTTGGGCATGGACGGGGCTAAGGTAGTGAATATGATAAATAGCTCTTATACAATTCCATTGTCTTATTACCTAATATTAATAAAATGGTATATATTCTCTATACATTGAGTGTCTTTCTCCCGTTTTAGAAATGTTTCACTTGATAAAAGGTGATAAAGGAAGAATAAGAGGTTAGCTTAATTGGTTGTTTCTAATGTTTCTAAGTATTTGGCTAGTTCATGTTTGTGAGTGCCCAATTTGAATCTCCCTAGGTGAGGCACACTAGTCTACCTCAAAGAACACCAATAATGTGGTCACTTACATTTATTGATTTCACACATTACTAACTTGTGGGGCCATATTTAATACATATAACCCTCAATAAATTAAGTAATAATCTATTCTACTAACTAGGGGAGTTAGGGTGAGACCTTAACATCCATGAATGTGGGGAAACATCCTTGGACCTGAATATCATGAATGTGGGGAAACATCCTTGGGTTTTCATGTAAAATTTTAATTGAAATATATATATATATATATATATATATATATATATATATATAGCGGGTTACCCCAATTGGTTTAGGAGACAAATGTGTTTTCATGCTTGTTGTTGGTTACGGGTTCAACTCTCTTGATTCTCCTGCAAGGCTATGTAATTAGGAAGACGGTTTTTCATGCTTGTTGTTGGTTAAGGGTTCAACTCTCTTGATTCCCTCCTGGCAAGGCTATGTAATTAGGAAGACGGGTTTTCGGTATGATCTAATCAACAAGTGGGTCACAATTTAAATTGAACACATACAAATATCTTATTTAATTTAAATAAAAATAATATTTAAAAAATAAATAAAATTAAAAAAATTATTAGGAGGGAATTCTTTTTAAAGCTTCGTATGAAGAATATGTGTAATTATGTGTTTAATTTAAAGTTGACACATAGCATTTAAAAAAATACTAAAATATTAAAAAAAATAAATTAACTTCAACATTAAGTAAAAAGAAAAATGAATCTAAATATGGATGATGGTGATGATGATGATTAACATCCACTAAGACCTAATTGGTCTATGAGACCTTAAGAGTGTAAGTGATTACTTGGGATTCTTTAGAATTTTGTTTATGTGCTCCAAAAGCATTAAGAGAAGCTTTCCAAAATCATTATATATATAATCTATTTTTAAGGTCATGAACAAACTAACATACCAAATTGGTGTATGAGACCCTCTTGTTTGTGAGACAAGAGACACCTCTCTAAATTATAAATAAATAATTTGTAAGAAAATTAATAAATAATTTGAATTTATATAGTAAATAATTTTATGATAATTATTTAAATGGATAATCTAATAAACTCAAATTTATTACTTATAGTATTCATTAAAAATATTTTTTATCTATAATTATTTTTTTAACAAATAATTTGAGGTACAACCAATTTTATTAAAAAAAAATATTATATGTTTAGTTTAAACATCTTACAATTTGGAGTTTTTTTAATATTTTTTTCAATCACTTCACTTTTATCTAAAATAGATTAAAATATATATATATATCAAATATTGAAATTGCAGATCACTAAATCCATTTTTACAATAAAAATGCAAATTCAACAATAAATCTACTTTAATATTTACTCCTTTCATAATATCATAATATATGCGTAAATTATAATTCATTTTCCTATATGAATACATACATACAAACAAGAACCATCTCTTCTCATACTTTAATGTTATAAATGTTCACATCAGAAAGTAAACTTATTTAAATTTTTAACGTGTTTAAGAGTAGGATGGTCTCGCTCGCCATCCTTCTCCGGTTTTAGCATATAATTCCAGACCGACTCTACCTCCAATATCAGCCCAATAAGTGCCGGATTCGATTCTCAAGGAGCGTAAAGTTAAAACTGATCCAAAAGCTGTTCGCGAATAATTTTTCTCAGCAGAGACGAAGAGCACCAACAAAAACACATCAACCAAAGTAAAGATAATAATGGCGAGGAAGAAAACCAATGGGGTTACGGCGCTGTTGGCACACAAAAACACAGAATTTTATAAGCGGTATTTGAAAAGGCGGTATTTATTTATTTATGACAGTATTTTGAAATTTAGGTTGAGATTAGGGTTTGATATTAGGGCCAGCGTGCGCGAGGGCGAGTGGACCATCGGCCTCATTTTCTCTCTCGATCGACTCCCACCAACAGTGCCCTGTCAACTACTTTCCCCATCAATCTATGTCATGGCATACCTAATCTGTCGCCGCCTTCTGCTCTCGAAGCTCTCCCACTGTAATTTGCTCGTCATCTCACGCCAAAGTGAGCTGCAACTAACGTGTGATTTCTAGGTTAGTAGAGAGCGGTTTCCAAGTGAGCATCCACTCAATAAAAATATTTTCCACTTCTCTTTCGAAAAACAAATTCTTTGACGTTCTCAAGTGACAGTTGGATTGAGGTCCCAGCTTCCATGTCCTTTTTTTAATATGAGTATAAGGTCCCTGGTTTCTTAGTTTGCAAGGAATATGCACTTCACAGCTGAGTAATATATGTTTTATAAATTGGATTATTACATATAAAAATGCAGTTATATTTAATATGTATTCAAAAATCATACTTTGTTATTAACATTTAAAGTTTTATGTGGAATTGGTAATTAATTAGTATTTTTAAAGTTTTATTTAATATATATTAAATAGGGTTCCATGCCGCTGCTTTTTTAGGTAGTTGTAGAATATATGTTAAACAACTTGATTTAGTATAGCTAAATGCGTAGACAATGAAGAGTTTTTGTCAAAGAATAATTTATATAATAAAGAAGAAGAATATTATTGTTTATGTAAAGAAGATAATGATAAGAATAAAGTAACTACATTTAGTGTTTAATGTGGAATAAAATTTAGTAAATAAGTTAAATGTTCAATGAAGATACTAGCATATGTGGGAAGCAATGCAAAGTGTTAAGTGAGACAATTTAGCATGAAACTTTGTTCAATGTGTTCGCATAACAATGCAAAGTATTTGGAGTCTAGAATAAGGAACCGGTGCAAAGTATCCGTCGGTTAGAACTGCTCGAAGCAAAGTGGGTAGAGTTTTTGGAAGAAGAAATAATATAGCTTTGATGTTACATTGAGTGTAGGTGCAACAAATATTAAAACAAAATTAAAAAATAAGTATATATAAAGTCAACAAAATGCTTCTATGCATATGCTCAACTTAAAATATATTGCTAAAGATATATATCTTTGGTATATTCGATTCTAGCAAGCGATGTAATTTTCATGATAACGAACACATTTATGGCAGGTTCAAGTTGTGCGGGGTGTTTTTCTATGATGATATCAAAGAACTATGCACTCTGCTCTTCACATATATGTCCTTTGCACCTCTACACTTTGTATTAGTAAATAAGAAAAATGTTGAACAAGGATGCTAGCATATGTGTAAAGCAATATAAAGTTTTTGCAGTGAAAACATTTTGCATAAAACTTTGTAAAAATAAGCAAAGAGGTGAAATATTCAATGTGGTATAAAACTTAGTAAATTAATAAGTCAAGTGTTGAATGCGGAGGTTGGCATATGCAATAAGTAATGTAAATAAGTGAAATGTTAAATGGGGAAGTTAGCATATGCGAGAAACAATGTAAAGTGTTTGGATATTAGAATTGGAAAATACTTATTCAAAGTATCCACACATTAGAATTGCGGAAAGTAGGGCATATCCCCTACACGTTGGCACATGCATATCCCCTGCACAACCAAACTTAGTCTAATTTGAAAAATTTTGCAAATAATTAATATCAGTCATCCTCTCACACTTCTGCACTTTGCAACTCTACACTTTTTATAGTTCACAAAATGCTTTTATGCATATGGTTAACTAAAAAAATATTGTTAAACATTTATATCTACCGCAGAGATATTTGTTGGGCACAAAGACATCATCGCTAGAGATATATCTTATGCACGTCCTCGGAGACATATCCTCCACACAAGAAAACCCTAGTCTAATTTGAACCCCTGTGTGGATAATTCATAACAGTCATCCTCGTGGCGGTGAAAACATTTTGCATAGAAATTTGTAAAAAATAGTAAAAGAAGGTAAATTTATCAATGTCGAAGAAAACTTAGTAAATAAGTGAAGTGTTCAACATATATATCTTCGGCACACACATATCATCTACACAACCATATCTTATGGGCATCCGCATAGGAATATGTGCCACAAAACCAATATAATATAATTTGAATCGTTGTGTCGATGATCCATATCACCCATCCTCTTGCATTCTCGTGCTTTGAAACTTCAGACTTCCATAGAAAAAATTCTGACCAATGATGTAATTTTCATGATAACTCATTGATTTATGAAAATCTTATTTCTTAAGTTTCCAACACTAATTATCAATACTTGTATTTATTTTAAGTGAACATGTTTATTATAAAAAATAGGTATATAAAGTAAAACATATTGTTTTTTTTCATATATTTAACTTCAAAAACATTGTTGAATTGGATTTATTTCAAATAACAATGTTTATTATAAAAAAAAACTAAAATCATATGGCATAGAACTTAGTAAAATGAATTATTTAGAGGTAAAGATGCAAAGGAAGCAATTTAACATGTATCAAAGTGGAGCCGTGGAGGGAGCAATGTAAAGTGTGTGAATGTTATGATGTGTGGGAAAACAATTAAAGTGTGCACAACTTAGGTTTTGCGGAAATAAAATGGGGTAGACTTCCACAGATACCATAGGTTCCTTGTGAACAACATTGAAATTGATAATAGAATATCACAAACTGGTTACCTATACATCTATTTATTTAACCAAATCTTAGAGAAGACCATCTGCAGATAATTGAAGAGATGGAAAGTCCAAAAGAAGATCAATTCTAAAACTTCAAACTTAAAACAATTAAATCCATAACCATAAATATTGATCATGGTTAGAATTAAAACAAAACTTGACAATGGAGCAGCTTGGTTAAGTAAACATAGAAAAAGAAAGAAAGGCCTCAGAAAGGACTTGACACTATGTTATTCAATTTTTACAATATGATACAAAATTTGTTAATCATTGCATAGACGTCAAAATATCATTTCGCGGAATGGAATTCAATGGCTACGTATGCACAAAACAAGATATTTCATTGAAAATGATAAATACTTTGAACTTAAAACAATCAAATCCATAACCATATATTCTGATCATGTTCGATATTAAAATAATACCAGACAATGGAGCATCTTGGTTAAGTTAATACAAACAAGGAAAGAAAGGTCTGAGAAAGGACCAGACACTATATTATTGAGTTTTTACAATATGATACCAAATTTATTAATCATAACCTAGAGGTCAAAACATCATTTTATAGAATGGAAGTCAATGGATGCATATGCATAGAACATGATGTTTCATTGAAAAATGAAAAAGAGTGAAGACAGGCTTGAAAATTTTGTCTGAAAGTAAAAGTATAGAAAATCAATAACTATGTATGCCAAAACAGTACCTTAGCAATGTAAAAAAATATACAATTGTCTTTTCAATAATCTATTTAAATTCCTAAACAATTCTTAGGATAACTCAAAAAATATACAATTTTCTTTTAAATAAGGTCTGTAAACAGTGAAAGTGTCTGTCCAAACAAACTAGGATTGGGGCTCCTGCGGACCATAAAATAGAAGAAAGACTTAAAAAAGAAACAAATATAGTTAGAAATGGGTGTTAGGTTTTGAAAAAACATAGAACAAACAATTTTTGGGAATTAAAGTGATGAAAGAAAAGAAAAAGTAGATGCAATGCTTACTTGACTACTTACCAAGAAGGAAGTGTTATGTCATTTTGGTTTGTCTATTATAGGTATGCATTTGGATTTATAGGAGTTGTTTCTTTGGACTATTGTTGAACTATCTTTGTTTCTTATTCTAGGTTGGAAATATGCTCCAAGGTCTTCTTGAGCTAGTCATCAATACAATGTTTGACTAGCCCAATGGTTATTTCCTTCTTAACTCAAAGAGAAAAAACATCCTCCTCCACTTCTTTGCATTCGATCTATACTTGGTCGATGACTGAGAAGTGGTCTTCGTTGTTATTGAAAAATGTAACAAGCCATTATTTTAGTTCCTCATCTACAAATTCCTTGTGATTATCGAAGTCATTAGCCAATGAGGTTTTTATTCTTGCTAACTCACTATCAAGATCTTCTTTGGTGATCATTGTTGAATTAATGAAAAAGCATGGGCCGTGTAGTTCCTTAACAATTTTTTTTTCTTTTAAAGTAGCATCTTCTCTTCTTCCATTGATATTTTAACAAGAATCCCTTGCACCTTGTAGCAGATTTATTCATTATTCCCAACCTACCTTTATTTTCTTTATTATTTTGATTGAGGGTATCCCTTTCTATTTTCTTTGATAGTCAGTCACACTAGTGACTCATGCGACAAAAGTATTTACCTCGTTTTGATAATAAGATTAATCATGCTCCAAATCTCTTCACAAATATTTAGTAAAATTTGTAATCAATTTTCAAAGATTACATAGATTGGTAGTGACCTCCCATCTCTGTCTAATTATGTCCATCTTTCTATTAATTTTTTCAACAACATAGCCAAGTGATTTTGTGATTGGATTTGAGGTTCTAGGACTACTTGGAAGAGCCTTCTCTTCTGGAAGAATGGCCAATGGATTTGAAAAGAATGGCTTTGGAATCATTGTCTCATCAAGCTCACTTATTATCTTCTTCAATATAATATTCTGTAACTCTTGGTCAGAAATCGAATCGAAAAGCGCATCTCCTATGCATATGTAGTTTCATAAGGGAAGATTTTCCAACTCCCGAGACATCTACATCATCACTTGATCTGTGAACCATCTTTTTGTTTTTTATACTTACCTTCTCTATGTGTAGTTTCGTTTCATTCTTGTTTTATGGAGTATTGCGCAACATCAAGGAGTGTTGCTCAAACAACATTGGTTCTTCTCTTGTGAGCTCCTGTGAAATTTGTTGGCTTTCTGTAATTCTCTAGGCTACTCTCTTGGGTATCTCTGTATTTTCAATTTGCATATCACCAACATCTCCTAGACTTCTTGGGATTCTTAAATCTTGGAATTTTCTATGTTTTGGGTTTGTTTCCTTTTTTACTATGAAACTGCATGTGCGCGTTCAATATTGACATGGTGTGGTTTCTCTCCACCATCACTTATAGAACACAAATCATTACAATTCTCTTCTTTGTTTATATTATGTTGTTTTGTTCTTTGTGTAGAGGAGGAGATCTTGTGTACCTAGGGATTGGAGGAAGACTCAAAATTGGTGTTGTTTTCCCCCCTTTGTCTTGTTTTTCTTTGCCTTTTTGTATTTCAGCTTATTTATGTCGGAAAGTCCTTACTGGATCCATTGATTTCCTTTTTCGTGCATGGATTGTTACCAGTTTCCTTGTCAAATATCAAGAACATATTATTGTATCTTATGGATTTTAAGTATTGCGAAAACAGACCCTAGGGGTCAAAACCACTTAAAGGTTGTTCTTATTTTAGATTAAATGCACTAATTGTTTTTGAGACTTATTTCATATGGACCAGATTCACAACCATTGTGTTCCCAACTCGAAAAGACAATGTAATGAACTGTCTTTTTATTTTCTTTTCAAATGTAATGCATCGGGTTCTATATTGCTAGTAAACTTCCGCAAAAAAAATCTATCACAAAAAATCATAGGGAGTAGAAGGGGATTTTCTTGGCAACCACACAACCATATGTATGTATGGTTTTCATATGAAATGTAAATTCCCTTTCGATTCATAAATTTCTTGGCCTTCTGATTTATTCTCTTGGGCTCTACCCCAACCAACATGTGTCTAAAATATCTAACAAAATAATCTTGAACAATGTAAGAATTGAATTGTGGTTTACATTTAGATAGCACAGGGTGCCAAAATTGGACTGGTTCATTGTATGTATTTACATTCAATTTTTCAGGGAGACTTTCAAATGCATTGCAATAAACAATTTCGAACACCATATATGTGACCATACAAAAACTTTGAGTTCTTGAGTAATTTATCAACATAAAACAAAGTTCATCTGAGATCATCATTTCCCAGTCACACATGGCATCCCTCTAGAGGGTAAAGTACAATGGATACAATATTGACCAGGGTATGTGTGAAGTCACCTTCCACACAACTACATGTGTGAACATCCATGAAAAGTCCCAACATGGCTCTTGTAGAAAATTTATGTCAATTTCTGAAAGGTTGGTTGGCATGTTTACAGATAGTAGTAGAAATTCTCTCAAAATATTGACACCTCCTACCTGAGATGATAGGAATGTGTCTTCTTCTGCAACCTTCAGAGGTTTATTTGTAGTAGGAAGACAAAGCATTTTTTTGAACACCTTTGGAGTAAGTAACAATGGATTATTTCCTTTTGTTGTGACCTTAATCATTCTTTTCCTTGAATAAAACCTTTGAGAACACAAGGATACGAGTTTCTTGTAGTAGAAAATGCCAGGGACACAACCATCATTGAAAATCCCTATGGTCCATAGTTTGTTTTTTTTCCTTTCTTCGGAATTCTTGTTCAAGAACCACTTGTAGGACATAGACCAGTGGAAATTCATGTTCTCTCTGACTAGTGAATTCACAATGTCATCGTAAAAGTGTCAGGTTCTTCTTCTATTCTCCATATGGATATTTTTTAAATCGACCTGGAATAGGTGAGAGTTAGAAATAATATATTATCGGGGTCCATTTTATTTAAATATAACTACATGATGCATATTTACTAGGATGTCCTTTCCACACATATGAACTATTTTTGGAAGACACATAATCATAAGTAGAAATAATTAAATATGTCCTAGAAAAAAAAGATATTTACTTTGCATCATTCATGATCACTAATCTTTCTTTGTAAGTTGGAGCAAATCAACTTCTCACAAATTCTTCGATTTTAGTGAAAATTACATAGGTTGTTAGAATCGGTGTTGCAAAAGTATTGGATGTGCAGAGGATGGGAATTTTGGAACATATGCATGTGACATATGCGGATATAAGATAGTAGCAAAATAATCAATGCAGGGAGGAAAATCACTAAGTAAAGAGGCCTTTGATGACTAGTTTTTTGGGATGTGGTTACATCTTGAGTTAGTACATGGTGTGCATGGGAGATGTCTACAACTTCAATACCAGTAATCAATTTACATGACTTATCACCTAACAATTTATACAAAGTTAATTTCCATGTCATATTACTTAAATTTAGCAACCAATTTTTTCCATCGACCTTCTGTAGATTATATCTTCTATATGTGTGTTTCTTTAAATGAACATTGATATATGTCAAAATTATCAATATTACATTATGAAGGTCCAATTGCTTTAAATTATGAGTGCATAGGGAATATCTATTAAAATGTCCTTTTCACACATGACTTAGTTAACGGTACGGGAAATGATTAATAGAAGGAAATGGATAACTCGTAGAAATCTATGGCATTTAGTTCACACACTTGCTAAATAGCCTCCATTTTATCGCAAATCCAAGAAAATCTACATGCCATAAATGACTTGGTTATCACTCAAATTAGGTTTCTTGTTAGAATCCACAGTTTTTAACGATTGCAAATAAAAAAGTGCCAAATCTCGGGACTAGGAGAGACGCTCTTTCCTCCTAACTATGATGCTTCTGCAAATGCTATATAAAATTCTTTTGGAAATGGATTGTGTTTTAGAAATTCTGTTATCAAAAAGAATTTTCAATGTACTCATTATTGACAATTTGTACAGTCCTTTGTGTTAGTTGTATACAGGGTGCTTGGCTATCCATGTATTTTGCAGGCATCCATTCCAACAGTGATATTCACAGTTTGAATACTAGTTATCGATCTACGGTGTTTGTCATTTAAAAGTCTAGACAAAGTAGATGTCCATGTCATATTGTTGAATTTTGGCAAGAGAGTTTTTCTATGGGCGTTCTTCAAACTGTCAGTAAAGAAATATTATTGCTAGAAGATGTGGTACATACACTATGAGGACAAAACTACTGGATTATTTTCATATCTTTTATATTTTTTCTTTTTCAATGGAATTTTCTATACATGATACGTATGAATAGTACATTATGAAAGTCCAATTGATTTATGTGAAACTACAACAGGCCTATTTACTAAAATTTCATTTCCACACCTGAATTAGATACAGAATACGGGGAGAGATAAATATAAATGGTTAACCAAGCAATAGGAAAGTTCGAAATTCACTTGGCACTACTCTTGAATAACCTCCATTTCATGGAAAATCCAAGAAAATAAAAATCCAATAAATCACTCCTTTATCATGAAAATTAGGTATATTGCGAGAAACATGAGTGCAGAACGATTGCATATGCAAAGTTCCTAAGTGTGGGATGATCAATGGAATAAATAGTCCCCACATGGATTGAAAATAGAATTAGAACTAAGTAGTGGTTGTGTGTAGCATAGACCAGTGCAAAGTGTTGATCTGCGAAAGATATTAGTAGAAGGAATGCAAAGATATGGTCACAAAAAGGGGCTTGACACAACCTAAAGAATGGCTAAGTAAACACGATTTTGACTAAGGAATTCTAAATAGATATTAGGTTCATAGAATAATTTGACACGATATTTACATTTAGAATTTTATACTGCAGTAATGGGTACATGAGCTATGATGAACAAAAATCTTCATTTCTTTCGAAAATCTCCAAATTAGATGCATTTTTGCTTGCAATTTTCCATGTTTCACGTAGGATTTTAAAATGTGGATATATTTGCAATGTGCATATTCACATATTCAACACTAGTGTAGTTTGCACATATGTCTCAAGCACTTGCAAGAGTCCGGTATATAATCCAAGGGAAATAGATGCTCCTGACTGGAAAATATATGTTGAATAATGAAACTTAATATAACTACATACATAGATAATGAATACTCTTTTTCAAAAGATAATTCATATAATAAAGAAAAATAGAATTATTTTGAGGATTTAGAGGATCCACAGTATTGATTATCGGAGGTCGACGTTTTGAGTCCATATCAAGACCCATCATCACGACATCTAAGCATGGGTAAAGATAAATTTGAAGAGCGTAGATAAATAGAGAATTAGCGGGAGGTGGAGAAGTTTGAAGTCTAGGGTCGCCTCTAAAAATCTAGAAGTGTTTCAATTTAAAGTGTTTTAGGGTTTCAATAAATTATTAATTAAATGGTTGTGTTAACGTAATGATAAATTACTTTATTAATTGTATTAATTGTTATTAATGTAATGATAAAAAATTTATAATTTATAATTTATTTTTATTATTAATTTTTATTTCTTATGTTATCATTAAATGTTATTTATAATTGTTTTAATACAATTTTAATAGAGTAGTTGTATTAATGTATTGATAATTAATTGGTTATTACTAATATTAATTTGTATATTGTTTTAAATGTTATTAATGTAATGATAAGAAAATTTTATTTAATAATTTATTTTTATTCAAGTTGTTTTTAATTTAAAAGAGTTCTGATAGAGTAGGTTTTTAGGGTTAAAATAAAACCTACCTCGTGCGTCTGTCTTGGTTAGGGTTAAAATAAAACCTACCTCGTGCGTCTGTCTTGGATCAGAGGAATCCAAATTTCTCTAATTTCTAGGCCATTGTCTCTATTCGGGTTGTTACGGTGTTTAAGGATTTCAATAGCTTCTTTGATTCTGCGTTTGAAGAAGTGATCTTCCTTGGCTAACATTTATGTGTCTTCCAGGCGTATGTGGTGTTTGGATGAGAAAGAGTTTTTGGATAAAGCAGAGGTGCGGGTACGTTCGTTTTTGATATCCGCTCCATGTTCTTTGATCCTAATCTGAAAGGACCGACCAGTTTCTCCTATGTAGCATTTACCACAGGAGAATTCTATTTTGTAAACTCCTTTACATTTCTTATATTTCTTTACCCATGCTTAGATGTCCTAATGATGGACTCGAAACGTCGATAACATATTCAATGTGGGGTAAAACTTAGTAAATAAGGGATGTGTTCAATGGGGAGGTTAGCATATGATGTAAGAATGTAAATAAGTGAAGTGTTCAATAGGAGGTTAGGATATGTAGGAATCAATGTAAAATGTTTGGAGGTTAGGATGAAAGGGAACCAATGCAAAGTCTCTTCACACATATAGCTTATGCACCTACACATAGGTATATCGCCGCACAGTGAACACTTACTATCGATGTTATCAATAATAGAATATTGTTATGCATATGCATATTCTTAACAAATGTTTTTTTACATATATACGTATATTAAAAATAAAATTTAATTATACATCGTTAACACAAACATATAGTCTAGACAGATATAGCTTTCGCATAGGTATATCCCCGCACAATGGACACTTAGTAAATAAAATGCATCTTCATCATAGATATATAGTCTCCAAAGATATAGTTTCTGCACCTCCGCACAAGTATATCCCCACACAACGAACACTTAGTAAATAAAATACATAAAAAATGATGTAATTATTTTTCTAAGTGATTGAAATGGGTGTAAATGATAGAAATTATGGCTAAATTTTATAACAACGTATTTGATAATTATGTCTATTAGTTGGTGTAAAAATGATTTTTAAATTTTTTTAATATAGTCCTATACACATAATTAAAAAATTAATAATTATTTATTAATTTAATAAAACTTAATTATTAGTTTAATAAAATTTAATTATACATATTTAGCACATACATATAATTTGCACACATATAGCTTATACACCTCTGCACATGTATATCCCTGCTCAAAAAACAGTAAGTAAATAAAATACATCTTCAACACAAACATATAGTCCACACACATAGCTTTCACACCTTCGCACAGGTATATCCCCGCACAACTATACTACATACATATAGTCCACACATATAGATTCTACACCTTCATACAAGTATATACCCTCATAGTGAACACTTAGTAAATAAAATGCATCTTCATCATAGACATATAGTTAGCACACATATATCTTCTGCACTTTGGCATGGCTATATCCCCGCACAACGAATACCTTGTAAATAAAATACATAAGAAAATTTGTTTTTATTTTTCTAAGTGATTTAAATGGGCATAAATGATAGAAATTATTGCTAAATTTTATAAAATAGTATTTTATAATGATGGTTATTAGTTGGTGTAATAACTATTTTAAAAATTTTGTAATATAGTTCTATAAAAATCATTAAAATATTAATAAGTATTTATTCATTTAATAAAATTTAATTATAAATTTTCATCATAGACATATAATCCACACACATATATATTTCACACCTCCGCACATGTACATCCGTGCATAGCGAACACTTACTCTAATAGTTATCAATGTTATCAATAATAGAATATTGTTATGCATATGCATATGCATAACAAAATTATTTTTACATATATATGTATATTAAAACTGAAAGTTAACTATTAATTTAATAAAATTTAACTATACGTATTCAACACAGGCATATATTTTGCAGAGATATAACTTCCTCACCTCCACACAGGTCTATCCCGACAACAGATAGTTAGTAAATAAAATACATAAAAAACATTGTAGTTATTTTTCTAAGTTATTGAAATGGGCATAAATGATAGAAATTATGGCTAAAATTTATAACAAAGTATTTCAAAATGATGTCTATTAGTTGGTGTAAAAACGATTTAAATTTTTTTTTAATATAATCCTTTGAAAATAATTAAAAGATTAATAATTATGTATTAATTTAATAAAAGTTAATTATACATATTCAGAACAACAAACACTTAGTAAATAAAATAGACTCGTTCGGTACCCGTACATTGGAACTTTGAGACTCATACATTCACCCATTCCACACCCATTTGAACCATTCACTACAACTACATAATTAAATTGTTTATTAAATTCTCGTACATGCACTCATTCCAACCATCTCTTGCAACTACATAATTAAATTTCTTATTAAATTGCTATCACCATCTTGACAATAAGATCTTGTTTTGAAGGACCAATCAAAAGATTGGAAAAAAAGTTGATCACTTGCAACAAAGTTAAACTATGTAAAAAAGAAATAAATTTTTGGTCAACACAAAAACAAAATTATGGTCAACACAATATCCATTTCTATAGTATAGTCTATTTAGCACTTGGTTTATACATTATATCGTCATCTCTCCCACATTCCTCAAACGTGTATCCCTGTAAAGAAAACATTTATTCTATTTTTCAAGAACTATGCGAAGAAATCAAACAAGTCATTGCACTGCAATCCCACACTCTCACACTTCCACACTCCTAATACTTCAAATACTTGAAAAATGACATCTATTTTGAATCCACTGAACTCAATGGAAGTTCCATTTTAATTGATTACCTCTATACATACATTTATGATTCATTGTAATGTGGACTAAGAGAAGTTATTATAGTTTCTAGTTGTTTTCAGTTCTATTCAACTCTTCATTCCATACAAGTTTTTGTTTTTGTAAATAAAAGGATATATATATTATCAACAATGTCTCTTATTCATTGCCTATAGTCTACCACATGTGCTTCCATAGCAAGGAAACTGGGGCAGGTGGCTTGCAAAGAGATTGTAATTGTTTGACATGTTACAGTATAAACAAAACTACATCCATAAACTAGTCGTCGTGACCGACTATCATACATCGTGAGGAAGGGATTCTGCCAATCTTTGGAAAAGTGAAAAAACCAAAAAGAAAACAAAAACCTAGAGGAGCTAATCCATATTTGAACTCAGAATTCCATGAATGTTGTAAGATGGGACAAACTTTTGGCCGCAAGTCGGGCATCATTTCTTAGTTGGACCGTATGTCATGGCATCAAACAAGAGGTCCATTCGCTATCCAAGAATGTGTTGATTTTGCAAATGGTCATCGAGCTTCTGGAGCATATAAAAAATAATCTGAATATGTTCATCCGAGGGTCGATGAGGGGACAACATAGGAGGCTCTGCTTCTGAATATGCATCCATGGCCTTCAGATGTTTCTCCATCTTCCAGCTAGGAGGAATTTATTCCTCCATAATAGATCCACCAATGCTGACACCTTGAACCTGTGTGTGGAATCTGGGAGGGGTGGTTTCAGGATGGAAACTCAGCGGATGAGTATCCTCCTTAGGAGGGGGAGTTTCCTATTTGACAGGGCATTTGTCGGAGTCTATTGTGGGATTGGAGGGGTGTAAGGTAGCTAGAGAGGTAGTGGGGGGGGCCAGATGGCCCATAGTGATAATAGTGGAGGTCATTCAATGTAAGGTGGAC
>SNQJ01S0001184.1:36024-51813 GCA_010110895.2 Picea sitchensis
GATTTGGATGATGAAATTGATGAGGGATTTTGGTTGAGGTACATGTTGGGTACATGGTTGAGACAAGTAGTTGATGAGTTGGCACATACATGAGGTGTATAGTTGATGATGTCGGTACATATTGATGTGTCATAGTTGATGAGTAGTTGATACATTACTGGTACATACTTAGTACATGGTTGGATGTAGTTTTTTATGGTACACATTGATTACAGTTTGTTTGGTACAGGTTTGTGCATGGTTGATGCACTTGTTTATGGTACATGTTGATTACAGGTTGAGGTACATGTTGATGAATGGTTTAGGTTTATTGGTACAGGTTTTTTGGTGCAGGTTTATTGGTACAGGTTTATAGAAGCATATCTTAAACTGATAGTGTGACATTCGTTCCATCATTATACTTATACGTCAGGGCAGTTGGACAGGGCAAGGATAGGTGGTTGTAGCCAGAGAACATAGGGGTTTGTAGCCTCCTTTTTGATGTAGCCAGAGAATTGGGGAGTTAGAGCTTCCATGAGGTTGTAGCCTGAGAAACTAGGAGGTTGGAGCCTCCTTCCAGTTGCAGCTGGAAAACAAAGGAAGTTGGTGCTTCCAATGAATGTAATTCTTCAAGACATATAAGAAAAATAATTCTCTGGTTTTCTCCCACTTTGGGTTTCCACATAAAACACTGTGTATGTGTATGATTTTTCATTTGTTCATATATTATTTAATTTGAAGTTATTGGATGATAATGATAACATTCATATAACACTTGGATTATATGTTTAAAAAGGATTATATTTCTCTATTAGTAATTCACCCCCCCTCTCAGTAATCCAACAATTGGTATCAGAGAAGGTTTCTTTAGAAATTAGTTTAACCATTGAAAGGTAGATCATGGAGAGAAACAACTTGTATAAAAATGGAATACCACATTTTGATGCACATAAGTATGCATTTTGGAGCATAAGGATGAAGACATATATACAGGCACGGGAGATTTGAAATTTGGCAATCAATTGTATATGGATACATAGTGCTAGTAGTTTTGCCAACAAATGACAGAGTGGTGAAACTTGGTCAGAATAATTCCAAAGACACAAATGCACTTCTAAATGGTCTTGGTGAAACAATATTCACCAAAGTTACACATTGTAAATCCTCTAAAGAGATTTGGGAAAATTTTTGAAATATTTATGAAGGAGATTCAAAATTCAAAGCAACAAATATTCAAACTTACAGATGCCAGTTCGAAAAAATAAATATGAAGGAAGAGGAGAATATTGTAGCTTACTTCTCACGAGTCGATAAAACAATAAATGCAATCATGGGATTGGGAGAAGAAATTCAAGAATCTGTAATTGTTCAAAAGGTACTAAGATCTCTTCCTATGAGATTTGACACTAAGATATCAACACTAGAAAAAAGAGAGGATATAAACTCAATAAGCATGGACGAACTACATGGAATCTTCACAGCATATGAAATGAGAACTGAACATAAAAATCTAGATGTAAAAGAAACAGCCTTCAAAGCATCCAAAAGATCAAAGAAAAAGTGAAAGCAATAAGAAAAATAACATAGCAGGAATAGTGACGTCTTGAAAGATGATGAAGAAGTGGCCAACTTTGTTAAAATAATAAAAAAGGGAATTGACGGTAGGTATATAGGTAAACCTCCTTTAATTTTTTTTAATTGTGATGGTATTGGTCATTTTGCTAAAAAATGTCCTCATAAGAAAAGAAAAATAATGAAGGTTACTCAAAAAACAAACAAACATATAAAAGAAAAAGAACCACAAAGAAAGTTTTCAAGAAAATATTATGCACCAAAGAATACATCTCATCATTAGATGAAGATGAAGTCAGTGACAATGAGACAGAAAGAGTTATATTCATGGCAGTGGAAGGCTATAATAAATAAGACTTTGAAGAAGAATGTGAAGAAGTTGAACATGAATATGAAGAAGTTGAAGAAGAAATTGAAGAGGCATAAGTTTACTACCGAGAGAAATTGTTGAGTGCCATAGAGGTTCTCATAAAAGAAAAGAGAAAAAAGAAGAAGCTACAAGCAAAACTAGACAAGAAAGAAGACACTCAAGAACTATAACAAATGATCACAAATTTGAAGGTTCAAATTGAAGAAGATAAATGAATTGAAGAAGAACTCAAAGAAGAGCTAGAAGGAATAGACAAGATCATTGAAAATTTGGAAGCATAGATTGTCACATTAAGAAAGGATATTCAAAATAAAAATATGTAGAACATCTCAAAAGTTTTGAATGACATTATTAGCGGTCAAAGGCCTAATCATGACAAGTTTGGACTTGGATACAATCAGATAGAAAAGGAATCAAGCTCCAAAACAACGAAACAAGAAACATATCCAAAAAGATATGCAAAAACAATCAAAAGCGATAGGAAGGTATACAGAGAAAATTGCAGAGACACTTCTCCACCGAGAAGATTCATATTTCAAAATCAGCCATCGACATAAAGAGATAGGTATCAAGAAGAATAAGGATTCATAAGAGCAAATTCTTTCATAATATCTTCAAATCATAGGTATCAAACTATATTTTTTGGTTTATGTTATGCATGTAATAATTTTGTGCATAAAGTAGTGAATTGCAGAGCTAACAACAGGAACATAAACAACTTTGAAAGTCATACACAAAAGGGTTATCCAAGAAGTCCTAGTGAAACACAGAGAAGAAGTTACAACAAGTTTGAATCATTAAGAACTGAAGTGGAATGCTACAAGTGTAACAACTTTAGACACATGGCCAAATATTGTAGAATGAAAATCCCTCCTAGAGAACCACAATAGAACAACAACAATCACAAACAAGAACCTTCGAAAATGACATGGATAAGAAATCATAATCATTACAACAATGAAGAATGAACACTCACTCTACAAGATAAGAAGAAGAAAAGTGGTTGCTATGTTGATAGTGGTTGCTTAAAGAAAAAGATAGGTGATAGAGACAGGTTTCTTACATTAGGAAAGGAAAGAGATGGATAAGTCTCCTTTGGAAATGATGATTTAACTAAAATCATTGGAAAAGGCACAGTCAGAATTGGGAACAAGAATACAAAAGAAGAAAATGTTCTACTAGTAGAATATATGAAACATAATATTATAAGTATGATTCAAATGTGTGACCAATGTCATAAAGTTACCTTCGATTCACAAAAGTGCGAGATAAGAAAAGAAGGTTCAGGAAAATTGATTGCTACAGCTGTGAGAAGTTCAAGCAACATATATGTGTTAAGTGAAATTGGAAATGAAAAGTGTTGTCTAGGAAAGGAAGAATAAAGTTGGCTATGGCATAGAAGAATGGGTCACATACATTTTGATAACCGTGTCAAAGTCAAGAAAAGAGAAGAAGTCAAAGAAATGCCATAGATCATGAAACCAACCAATACTTTATGCAAGCATTGTCAACAAGGAAAGAAAACAAAGGCCAGGTTCAAATCAAAGAAATATTCAACAACAAGACCACTGGGGATTGTGCATACTGATGTAGTTGGACCAACTGCAACAAAGGGTTTAAAAGGTGAGAAATACTTTATGTTATTAGTTGATGATTATACAAGAATGACTGCAGTTTTCTTTCTCAAGAATAATTCAGAAGCTTTTGAAAACTTCAAGATCTACAAGGAAATGGTTGAAAATGAAATGGATTAAAAAATCAAATGCTTAAGATATGATAATGGAGGAGAGTTCACTTGAAACGAATTTATGGACAACTATAGTAGTCATGGAATAAAAATACAATTCTCCATTTGTAGGGAACCTCAACATAATGGAGTTGTTGAAAGAAAGAACATGACAGTACAGGAAATGGCTCGAACAGTGATAATGGATTCCAAATTAAAAAATGTGTTTTTGACACAAGCAATGCATACATCAATTCACATTCAAAATAGAGTAATTCTCAGAATAAACATTGACAAAACTCCCTATGAGCTATGGAAAGGAAGAGCAAAAAATGTGAATCACTTCAGAGTTTTTGGAAGAAAATGCTACATCAAAAGAGAAGATGGTAGAATGAAAAAGTTTGACTCTCGTGTGGACAAAGGAGTGTAAAATTCCTACAGAAACCCCGATAGATCTAGAATTCTAGTTAAATTGAACACAAACAATTTGCTGATATTTAAGAGATGAGAGAAATTTTTTTCTCCATAAATCAGAGAATTATATTAATAAAAAATGAATATACATGAGCAACCATCCTCAGAAAGAAGAGAGGAGGTGAATATATAGAATTTCCAGCATAGAAATTCTAGTCAAAAAAGCTAGAAATAGCTAAAATAGGTGTCATAAGCTAAGGGAGACCACATAGTTCGACCTAGACCACTAAAGATACATGTCACACACTCGTTAATGTCCACAAGAGTCAATTGATTCACATTAGATCACTTAATCTCACTTAACTAACAAGAGAAACAGTTCCAACTCACTTAACTGACCCAAAATAGTAGTTACTAATAATTGTAACGGCAAAAATCATTAATTAAGGAATAAATCTCTCACTCAAAGAGGAGGTGCACATTCCCTAATAATATATGAGTTTTTGCATGGGGGATTTGGAATAAATCATGAATAAATCAAGAAAATCAAGAATAAATCGAGAAAATCAAGAACTGGGAGTTGAGTCTTGATCTAAAATTAGCAGTTTTCCCTAGAATCTAGGGATGAGTCACCCTTCTTCTCTATGTGGCTAAATTAGGTGAAATAAAGTGTAAATTAATGTATTAAACAATATCTAGGAGTCTAAGATAGGTATAAACTAATGTAAGTTAGGGTTATGCTCCAACACCCCCCCTTAAGCCTAACTGTAATGACAAAACAATTTGAATCCCGACAACTTGGCCATTTTAGGTACTCATTACATAAAATAACTCCTCATGAAAAGAGGAAAGAGGGAAATCCTTGTGGGAAGCCCCCCCCCAGATAAAAGAGGAAAATAAAATAAAAACAAATGTTAAGTGGCCAAAAGTGACCTACTCAATTGTCTCCACCACTCCAAGCATAACTCTCAGTTCTGAAAATTTATTTTTAGTGAAGGAATCGGTGAAGATGTCTACAACCTACTTCTCTGTGGGGTAGTACTGAAGTGAAATGACTCTGTCATGGATCATCTCATGGATTTAATGCATGTGATCAACTTCCCATCTGCGAGAAGCAACAATGGCCAAAACTAGTTGAATGGAGTCCATTTTTGCAATAGGTGCAAACGTCTCTGTGTAGTCTATGCCATGTACCTATGAGTATCCTTTTGAAACAAGTTGACATTTTTACTTGCTGATCTCACCATCTACACAAATATTTTTTCGATATATCCATCGGCATAAAACAAGATTTCTTCCTTTCGGAAGTGGAACCAAGTCCCATGTGTTGTTGTCCATAAGAGCAGAGTACTCTTCATCCATGGCAACCTCCCAGAGTGGGTTTCCAACAGCCTCAGAGTGTGACCTTGGATCTGAACCAAGTGAAATATAGAAATGTATGGGTAGCAAAGGTTCTGTGGAAGAAAAGGCTTGAGGAGCCCCAAAAAACTGTGATCTAGTCCTTCTTGTATCCGCAAGATCACTGACTAGTTCACCCACATCTTGCAGGGTTTTCTCTTCCCAAGTTGGCAACTGAGTTGGAGAAGCCATGACCTGCTCCTCATACTCTATATCAGACCCAAAATTGTTCTCTGATGGCTTCTCTGAAGTGCTCGAAGAAGTTTTTGACTCCTCCTCATCAGTGACAACAAGCGGTTCCTCGACAGGGTCTTTCGAAAAATCATGCAGTGATTCTTCTTCAAACTTCACACTTCGAGCTAGAATGAAATTTTCAGTGTGAGAGTCCAGCAATCTATATCCTTTGACACCTTCAAAATATCCAAAAAATATGAATTCAACACTTTGAGGCTCCAAATCCTTCCTCTTATCTGTCAGAATGTGAGCCCATGCTCGTGAACCAAAAATACGAAAGTGCGACACTTTCGGTTTCTTACCAGTCCAACTTTCAAAAGGAGTGGTGCCTTTGAGTGATTTGTGAGGAACTAGGTTCTGAATGTATGTTGCACAATTAATATCTTCAGCCCATATCTTTGGAGCTAATGATTTCAATTGTAGCATACAATTGGCCATCTCTTTTAAGGACCGGTTTTCCTCTATGCAACACCATTCTGTTGTGGTGTATATGGCACTGTGTGTTGTAGTTGTATACTTGCATCAATACAAAGTTGTTGCACATATTTGTTGACATAATCCCCCCCATTATCAGTACGAAGTATCTTAATCTTACACCCAGGCTCATTCTCAGCAAGTGCTTTAAATTCTATAAGGCATTCAAATACTTCTGATTTTAATTTCAAAAAAGATACCCAAGTAAAGCGATAGAAATCATCTATGAAGATGAGTACATATCGAGCCTTAATGATTGAAGGCTGCAGGATTGGGCTTGTGATGTCACTGTGAATCATCCCAAGAGGTGAAGAAGCTCTCTGTGCCTTCCCTTTGTCAATAGTTTTCTCTGTATGCTTGCCAAGAATGCATCCTTGACATACACCGCTTGTGAATTTAATAGCTGGCAATCCTTCTACCATGTTTTCCTTGCTGAGTTGATGCAAGTACTTATAGTTTATATGGCCAAATATTTCATGCCATAACCTGCTGATATTATTAGATTGTGACAAAAATACAATTCTAATAGATTTAGGAACAAAGTGGGAGAAGAAATACAAATGAGAACCGTGATCTGCAATTCCATGTGCAAGCTGTGAGCCTGTGGAAATGTCGATAATCACTGCGGAGTCCGGAGTGAACTCCACCTTCCCTCCAGAGCCAGAATGAGTGATATGATATATCGAGAGAATATTTTTGGACAAAGAGGGAGCATGAAGCACATTTTTTAAGAAACCCCCTTCAAGATCAACATTTCCTTCTCCGCACACCTTTGCGTGTGTGGCATCTCCCAAGTAAATTGGGGATCTGGTGCTTTCTTCGATGGAGGAAAATTCATCTTTTGATGCAGCCATATGGTTCGATGCAATTGAATCAAGAATCCTTGATGATGGAGTGGATGTGATAGACATTAAATCATAACCATCTCATGCTCTCCCTCCCGTTCTGTTATCATCTTTCTTCTTTTCATTTTTGGGCACCGTGAGATTGTGTTGTTGCAATTGCTTAGCCATCTCATCGATAGTATTCCTCATGAAATTTTATTTGGGATGAAAACCTTTGGAACAATAGATGCAAAGTGTTCTTTCCTTCTTCTTCTTACGCTAAGGCTCAAAGGATTTATCTGAAGATTGTGTGGATCTCTCCTTTGATTCAGGAAATTTACCCGTTCCTTTTTTCTTGTCTTTTCCACTTCTCTTTGGAGCATTATTAGCCATAAGTGCTTGGTGCTTGGAATGCTTGATGACATCCATTTGGACTAACTTATCTTTCTCTTGAGTCAATTCTACAATGAAATCATTCAATGGAGACATTTTCCATTTTTCCTGAGTCAATTTAGATGCTTGAAAAGATGACACAAATACAGAATATTCAGGGCCAAATTTCGAGAGAATTGAAAGAATGAGTTGTTCTTCCTCTTTCATGAATCCACATGCATTAAGCTCAACGAGGAGGGATTTGAACTTGGTGAATAATTATTGCAGTTTTCTGAAATGAATTGAACATAGGATATGATTTCATTCTCCATTTTATGCACTCTCATTGCATCGTGCTTGCCGAATAGTCCTTCCAATTTGGTCCAGACCACCTCCGGAGTAGTTGCTCTACTTACATGAAAGAGGATATATATGGAAATTTATAAGCATATCAGCCCAATTTCTTCATCTAATTTATTGAAATACTTTATCTTCTTCGCTGTAGCAGTCGGTTCTTTCTCCGTTCCCATTGTTACCCGGTAAATCCCTTTGCTTCGGAGGAGCAGAGAGATCTCTGTCTTCCATTCGAAGTAATTGAAAGGATTTAGAATGAGTTTTGTGGGCTGAGAGAGATGATCCATTGCTTCTTGCTGTGCCTCCTGATTATATATACCTGCGAATAAAATCGTGTACAATCCACTAGATTCAATCTAGCTCTGATACCATGTAGAATTCTTGCAGAAACCCCGATAGATCTAGAATTCTAGTTAAATTGAACATAAACAATTTGCTGATATTCAAGAGACGAGAGAAAAAAATTTCTCCATAAATCAGAGAATTATATTAATAAAAAATGAATATACATGAGCAACCATCCTAAAAAAGAATTGGATCAAATAGATAAAAATTACACTTGGGAATTGGCTCCAAGACCAAAGGAGAAGAATGTGATCAACACAACGTGGGTATAGAGGAATAAATTGAATGAATATGGATAGGTTACAAGAAACAAAGCTAGATTGGTATGTAAAGGATATGCACAGGTCGAAGGAATTGACTTTGAAGAGACATTTGCCCAAATTCCTAGAATGGAAGCAATATAATTTCTTTTAGCTTATGCATGCTCCAAAAATATTAAAGTGTATCAGATGGACATAAAATCAAATTTTCTAAATGGGAAACTTGAAGAAGAAGTCTACATTGAACAACCAAAAGTATTTCAGTTTTCAGAGAACGTAGATTATGTGTGTAAATTAAAGAAGGCCTTGTATGGTCTAAAATAGGCTCTTAGAGAATGGTACTCTAGATTGGATAAATATCTATAGAAGGCAAGGTTCAGAAAATGAAGTGCAGAAAGTAACCTCTACATCAAGGTAAGTCAAGATAGTATTTTATTAATTGAATTTTATGTTGATGATATTATTTTTGGTAGTGATGATGATAGGTTAAGCTAGAAATTTGCAAAGGATATTCAGAATGAATTTGAAATGTCATTACTTGGAGAACTATCCTTCTTTCTGGGACTTCAGATATGTCAAAGAAACCAAGAAATTTTTATTTCTCAAACCAAGTATATCAGAGAAATGCTAAAGAGGTTCGGAATGGAATATTGCAAACCAGTTATCACTCCCATGCAAAACAATTGCAAGTTGAGAAAAGACGATGATTCAAAGTCTACAGATCAGAGGTAATACAGGTCAATGATTGGTAGCCTATTATATGTGACAACATCCATACCATATGTAATGCAGGGAGTTGGATAGGTGACACGATTTCAAGAAACATGAAAGGAATCACATGTATTAGCAGTGAAAAGGATTTTCATATATCTCAAAGGAACAAAAGAGTTTGGATTATGGTATTAAAAAGGAAAGGATCTATCATGTATTGTGTACACATATGCAGATTGGGTAGGTTGTATTGATAACCTACAAAGCACCAGTGGAGCAGTGTTATACTTGTGTGAGTGTTTAGTATCATGTCTAAGAAAGAAATAATCATCAGTATATTTATCTACAACCGAGGCAGAGTATAATGCAGCAACAACATGTTGTACACAAGTTCTTTGGATGAAACAAAATCTGACAGATATAAATGTTGAATATGATGAACCCATTCCAATCTATTGTGATAATACAAGCGCCATCAGTATCTCAAAGAATCGAGTGATGCAGTCCAAGACGAAGCACATTCCAATCAAGTATCACTTTCGACAGGAACATCTTGCAGAAAAGAACATCGGAGTTGATTATGTGGGAACAAAATAACAAGTGGAAGACATTTCTACAAAACCATTTCCACGGGAAGCCTTTGAGTATCTTTGCTAGAGACTCAGAGTTATTTCTACTCTAAAATGAATGCTTTTTAATGATTATCTTATATGTCTTAGATGCACACGAGGAATCACCATAAAGAGGATTGTTCAGTTAGGGGGAGCAACGCGAGATAGAAGATACCTTTTCCATTGATGACAAAGGGGGATAGATTTATCAGATGCAGAGGACAGATGCATGGTTCCAGGGGGAGCATAAGTGATATAACTTCAATATTGCATGACATGATTTTAGTATTGAATCATATTCTTGCCATCAATTCCAAAGGGGGATATTGTTTATTAATTTTGGTTGTCATTGATGTCAACCCTTGAAGAAAGTTGGAGAACCCAGGTTGGGGTAATGGACCCAAGTTTGTTCGATGGATAACACTATGAGTTTTGATATATTTGCAGGTAATAATATTCTATATGGATATTACATGTCATTCCATTTCCAGTGGTATGTGGAACATCACATAACTCCTCACGATTAGATATTTATAGCCATGTGAAGTTGGAGAAGCCTCATGAGTCATCTAGAAGCCCCAGAAGGTCAAAGTAGTTTAGTAGATATTTAGAAGGTAAATAATAAAGTGAAGTGATGAGTGTAGTATAATTCAAAGTGAATACAAAATAAATTATTTAAATAATAAAGTTAATGGAGAAATTACTAAGTTGACAAGTGGTTAGAAGTGGGTTAGCCCTAAAATGAGGAAAGTGGTTTAAGATTGTTAGAAGGTAACCCCTTAAGGTAAAGTGAAGTGATAAGTGTACTATAAGTCAAATTGGATACAAAATAAATTATTTAAATAATAAATTTAATGGATAAATTACTAATTGAACAAGTGGTTAGAAGTTGGTTAACCCTAAAATAAGGAAACTGGGTTAAGATGGTTAAAAGGTAACCCCTTGAGGAAGCTACATGAAATTATAAATAAGAGGCAAGGATCTCTAATTTTAATCACACTTGAGCATATTGAATATCTACAGGTGAGTGAGGTGACCAAAGGATATATAAGCCGAATTTCAGAGAGAAGCTGAAGTAAATAAGGCCGAAATTCAAGGAAGGATAAATTATTTTGATGAGGCTTTCTAAGGTATGTTATTTACCGATCATCTCACCATTTGCACAATAACATTTTTTCTAGAATGATTCAAACTGTGAAATTGATAGGCCATTGAGAAAAAATATCCAAGTAGTCGTGGTACACATTTCATCTTGTGGTTCGTTGTAGTTTTGGATTTACACTCCGTGGAAAATAGGGTTTGTGGCTAGTCCTGAAACTAGTATAAAATAGGTGTTTCGAGCAAAAACATCATAACTTCTTCATAAAATATCCAAATCAAGTAAGACAAAATGTGTGGTTAGAGTACATTCTGTAGTATTTTGTGTAAAATTTTCAGATCCATACAATAAATATTTTGTGTGGGGCACGCTCTACAAGTTTGATCTCTAGAATAAGCCATAATTCAAAAATGTATGCCATTTTTTCTATAACTTCTTTTTCTGAGAGGTTCCAAGTAGTGAAACCTGGAGGAATTGTATAAAAAACACTAAAGAAAACTGTATACTATTTTTAGATATTTATTCATTACAGGTACACAGTTATGATTATTTCAAGTTAGGGTTGTTGACTAATCGAAAACTAGTCATGTGAGACTAAAGAAAAGTTTGATGAAAATGATAGTCTCTTCTTGTTAAAGTTAAGGAAGGTTTGCAGGTATGTGATCATATACACCAGGTTTATTACATATTTACAAATCAGATTTGGATGATGAAATTGATGAGGGATTTTGGCATGGATGATTTTAGGGGCTAAATTTTGCTCATGGACTAATTTTCCATGGTTTTTCTCAAAAAAAGATTCACTATTCTAAAAATGATTCGCCCAAATTCTAAAGTAAAAAATTATTTTACCTTAAAAATTGCCAAAAGTTTAGATAAACTATATAAAATCCCTAGAAATTTGAATATTTTTATAAAAATTTCGCTAAACATTTGTCGTTGGCATATGAAGGATTAGTAAGATTCACCAAGGTTTCTACATTTTAAATAATTTTCCATCCTTAAAATCATCCCTGGATTTTGGTTGAGGTACATGTTGGGTACATGGTTGAGACAAGTAGTTGATGAGTTGGCACATACATGAGGTGTATAGTTGACGATGTTGGTACATCTTGATGAGTCATATTTGATGAGTAGTTGATACATTATTTCTACATACTTGGTACATGGTTGGATGCACTTGTTTATGGTATAGGTTGATTACAGGTTGTTTGGTACAGGTTGGTGCGTGGTTGATGCACTTGTTTATGGTACAGGTTGATGCATGGTTGAGGTTTATTGGTACAGGTTGTTTGGTGCAGGTTTATTGGTACATGTTTGCAATAGTATATATGAAAGTGATAGTGTGATAGTTGTTTCATCATTCTACTTATACATCAGGGAAGTTGGACGGGGAAAGGACAGGTGGTTGTAGCCACCTTCCAGTTGTAGCCGAAGAACATAGGGGTTTGTAGCCAGAGAATTGGGGAGTTGGAGCTTCCCTCAGGATGTAGCCTGAGAAACTAGGGGGTTGGAGCCTCCTTCCAGTTACAGTTGGAAAACAAAGGAATTTGGTTTTTCCAATGAATGTAATTCTTCAATACATATAAGAAAACACATTCCACGGTTTTCTCCTACTTTGGGTTTCCATGTAAAACACTAGTGTACTTTGTATGTGTATGATTGTTCATTTTTTCATTGCTTATTTACTCTGCAGTTATTGGATGATAATGCTACATTGATATAACACTTGTATTATATGGTTAAAAAGGATTATATTTCTCTATTATTGATTCACTGCCCCTCTCAGTAATCCAACAATTGGTATCAGAGAAATTTCCTTTAGAAATCAGTTTAACCATTGAAAGGTAGATCATGGAGAGAAACGACTTCTATAAAAATCGAATACCACAGTTTGATGGAAAAAAAGTATACATTTTGGATCATAAGGATGAAGACATATATACAGGAATAGGTATTTGAAATTTGACAATCAATTGTATATGGATACATAGTACCAATAGTTCTGCCAACAAATGACATAGGAGTGAAACTTGGTCAGAATAATTCCAAAGCCACAAATGCACTTCTGAATGATCTTGGTGAAACAATATTCACCAAAGTTGCAGATGGTAAATCCTTTAAAGAGATTTGGGACAAAATTCCAAAATATATATGAAGGAGATTCAAAAGTCAAAGAAGCAAAGCTTCAAACTTACAAAGCTCAGTTCGAACAACTAAAGATGAAGGAAGATGAGAATATTGCATCTTACTTCTTACGAGTCAATGAAACAGTAAATGCAATCATGGGATTTGGAGAAGAAATTCAGGAATCTGTAATTGTTCAAAAGGTACTAAGATATCTTCCTATGAGATTTGACCCTAAGATATCTTCCTATGAGATTTGACCCTAAGATATCAACACTAGAAGAAAGAGCAGATCTAAACTCAATAAGCATGGACAAACTACATGGAATCTTCACAGCATATGAAATGAGAACTGAACAAGAAAATCCATATGTAAAATGAGCAACCTTCAAAGCATCTAAAATATCAAAGAAAAAGGGAAAGCAACAAGAAAAATAACTTAGCAACAATAGTGACATCTCAGAAGATGATGAAGAAGTGGCCAAATTTGTCAAAAGAATGAAAAAGGGAACCGACAATAGGTATAGAGGTAAGATTCCTCTAATTTTTTTTAATTGTGATGGTATTGGTCATTTTGATAACAAATGTCCTCATAAGAAAAAGACAAATGATGAAGGTTACTAAAAAAAAAACAATCATATAAAAGCAAAAGAACCACAAACAAAGTTTTCAAGAAAATCTTATGCACCAAAGAAGACATTTCGCCATCAAATGCAGATGAAGTTAGTGACCGTGAGACAGAAAGAGTTATATTCATGGTAGTTGAAGACTTTGATAAAGAAGACTTCGAAGAATAATATGAATAAGACGAAGAAGAATATGAATAATTAGAAGAAGAAATTGAAGAGGAAAAAGTTGACTACCGAGAGGAATTGTTGAGCGCAATGGAAGTTATCAGAAGAGAAAAGAGGAAAGACAAGAAGTTACAAGAAAAACTAGACAAGAAAGAATACACTCAAGAATCAGAACAAATGATCACAAACTTGAAGGTTCAAATTGAACAAGATAAAAGAATTGAAGAAGCATTGAAAGAACAACTAGAAGGAAGAGACAAGATCATTGAAAATTTGGAAGAAGAGATTGTCACATTAAGAAAGGATCTTCAAAATATAAATATGTAGAACAAATCAAAAGTTTTGAATGACATTATCCGCAGTTAAAGACATAATCATGAAAATTCCAGACTTGGATACAATCAGGCAGAAAAGGGATCAAGATCCAAAACAATAGAACAAGAAACATATCCAAAAATATATGCAAAAACAATCAAAGGGGATATAAAGGTCTATAGAAAAAATTACAGGGACACTTCTCCACCGAGAAGATTCAGATTTTAGAATCAATGACTGACAGAAGCAGATAGGTCTCAGGAAGAAGAAGGATTCATAAGAGCACCTCCTTCCAGAAGATCTTCAACTCCTATGTATCAAACTATATTTTTTGGTTTATTTTATGCATGTAATAATTTTGGACATAAAGCGGTGAATTGCAGAGCTAACAACAAGAACATAAAAAACTTTGAAATTCATATATAAAAGGGTTATCCATGAAGGCCTAGTGAAACACAGAGAAGAAGTTACAACAGGTTTGAATCATTAATCACTGAAGTGGAATGCTACAAGCGTAATAACTTTGGACACGTGGCCAAAGATTGCAGAATGACGATCCCTCCTAGTGAACCACAACAAAACAACAACAATCACAGACAAGAACATCAGAAAAGGACATGGATAAGAAAGCAGAATCATTACAACAATGAAGAATGAAAACACTTTCTACAAGCTAAGAAAAAGAAACATGGTTCGTATGTTGACAATGGTTGTTCAAAAAAAATGAAAGGTGATAGAGACGCGTTTCTTACATTAAGAAAAGAAATATATGGATCAGTCTCCTTCAAAAATGATGATTCAGCTAAAATAATTAGAAAAGGCACAATCATAATTGGGAACAAGAATACGAAAGCATAAATTGTTCTACTAGTAGAAGATATGAAACACAATCTTCTAAGTGTGAGTCAAATGTGTGACCAAGGTCATAAAGTTACTTTCGATTCACAAAATTGCGAGATAAAAAAATAAGGTTTAGGAAAATTGATTTCTACAACTGCGATAACTTCAAGAAACATATATGTTGTTGAACAACTGAGAGGGGGGGGGTGAATTAGTTGTACATGTGCTTAAAAATGTATGCTTATAGTAAACTCTTTACACAACATTTAATGATAGTCACAATAATGCAGGAAAGTAAGCAATAGAACATTCAACATCAGTCACACATATGAGATACACAGAGATAGATATTTCCTGAGGAAACCCATACAGGGTAAAAACCTCTTCTTCTTTATATGATAAGTAATCTTTACATTATTTACATTATCATACATATGATCACCAACTCATAATGAGGCTACAACCTCTGCTTTGCAAGCTGCTACTTGCTGAGAGCGCCAACTCTCTGGATTCTCTAGCACCAACTAGAAGGAAGCACCAACTCCCTGGTTTCTCTAGCACCCACTAGAAGGAAGCACCAAATCCCTGGTTTTTGTAGCACCCACTAGAAGGAAGCACCAACTCCCTAAGTGTTCCATCTCAAACTGGATGGAAGCACCAAATTCCAGTAACACAAGCACCAACCTATATAACAAAGAACAACAGCTCTCCCTTGCATCACCCTGCCACCCTTGTTTCTCTGGATGCAACTAGATGGAAGCTACAACTCCTTGTGTTCAATCACCCACTTGAACCTTTGAGGATAACAGTGCTCCCTAGTGTTAGCGATATTTCTTGCTAGCGGGGGTAGGAAATCAAAGGGTGGGTTAAAACCCACTTATCCAAGGTCTCGGGCAACATGCGCCCGTGGTAAACAGTGAACAAGAACGAGCGATCTGGATCAACGCGCCCGAATCAACGGCGCACAGTG
>SNQJ01S0001184.1:59031-80926 GCA_010110895.2 Picea sitchensis
CGTTCATGCATGCTTGGTCTGGTTTCTGAGTTGATACGATACGGTTCTGAGTTTCCTTCCGTTCGATCACCCTTTAAAACAAACCGTGACATTAAATCTGATGGGCTTCGGGCTCTGCTCCTGCAAGCAATCCAGGAGTGACTTCCGAACGCCAACACCTAGCATCTCCCAACCACCCTGAAATATAAATCTTTGCTATCAAGAATTATTACAGCGATATGAATTTATTCAATGGCTTACCGGTCTCATCACTATTTTGCTACACTACGTTTCTCTGTCTACATCAGTGTCTTTTGCACACTCCTTATGCTTTCTGCTCTTTTGCCTTTTATTCTCTCTGCGCCATGTCCCTTCAATGCACCATTCCTGTTTTGGTCATTTCTGCTGCTGTGCTCTGCCTCCTTCTTCACACCTCAATCACTCCCAACAACAACACACCTCTCTTCTTTGTTCTGCATACTTATAGTTTCTATGCAACTTGTGCATGCTCTCTCCATGTCGAGTGCTCTTCCTGATCATAATTGCCACTCTTCAGCTTCTCTGGTAGTTAGGTCCATGTGTCCATCATCATTGGGTGTTAAGACGAGATTCCTTAGCCTATCTGGCAGTTGAGACTCTTTGTCTTTTCTATCAAAGTCGAGCTAAGAATAATCTTCATTCCACTGGAAGATGCCTCGAGCCTCTTCATCTTCTCTGGCAATCACATTGAAGCCTATTTGATTCCTCTAGCAAAAGCCATCATTCATTTCTGGCAGTTACAATCTGATGTGCAACAATAGCCCTTCGATCATACTTAAATTCACCTACACCATTGGATTGGATCTGTAGGATCTTGCGTTTAATTCGCATTTTGGCATTTCGGGATTTTGACATTCCTGTGGTAGAGTTTCTTGATGCTCCATCTCGCGGTCCCCGAAACTCTGAAATGGAGCTTGGTTCTTCGAGCTCTTCTCTATAACTCTTCAACGATGTGACCACTGGCGGTGACCAAGTCCTACACCAAAAAAAAGGTGTTTTCACATTTCACATTTCGGCATTTCGCATTTCGGAACTTCGGGACTCCTTTGATGAAGAGTCTCAACTCTTGACTCTTCCAACTCCCGGTATCCGAACCTTAAAAATGGAGTTAGATTAACATTCCACACTCTTGATGATTCGATGGTCCATATCTCTTCGTGATTTCGTACATCGCGATTTCGACATTCTTGATGTGAGAGTTCTTGACAACTCCACCTCTCGGTCTGCGAAACTCCAAAATGGAGTCAGATCAACTTTTCGGATTTTTGCACTTCGTAACTTCGAAATTCCTGTCGTGAGAGTCCTTGACATATACACTCCTGGTATCCGAGCCTCCCATATGGAGTCTTTGACATTTTGTGACTTCGTGTTTCGCGACTTTGGGACTCCTGTGATGAAGAGTCTTGACTCTTGAATCCTCCAACTCCCGGTATCTGAAACTCCAAAATGGAGTCTTTGGCATTTCGCGACTTTGGGTTTCGCAACTTCAAGACTCCTATGATGGAGAGTATTGAATCTTGACTCCAACTCCCGGTATCTGAAACTACGAAATGGAGTTATTTCCCGGTCTGCGAACGTCTTTGTTGGTGTGCCTATTTTGGGATTTCGGCGTTTCGTGTTTCAACGATTCGACATTTCGACACTCTATGATGAAGTTTTTCGACACTTCAACTCCCAGTATCTGGGACCCCGAAATGGAGTTATTTCCTGTTTTGCGACATTCTTTGTTGTTGTTCCTATTTCGAGATTTTGGCATTTCGCATTTCGCGATTTCGGGACTCCTGTAGTAAGAGTTCTTGACATCCCCAACTCCCAGTATCCAAAATCCCGGTATCCGAAATTGTCTCCTACTTTCAGGATTTCTACGTTTCACATTTCGCGATTCCAGGACTCACCGTGAGTGTCCTTGACACTTCCACCTCTTGGTATCCAAAACTCTGAAATGGAGTCAGATCAATTTATCCATGATCTTCCTTGCCCGCCTGTAAACCATCAAATGATCAAGCACACTCTTTCACTCTGTGTGCACCTCTGCACTTATCCTCCTGAGCTTATGTTGACCCTGTTTTTCCATCGCTGCATACTTTGAACTTGCCATCAATGACAAGCACACTTGCTTGAAAGCATGCCAACATATGTGTTAAGTGAAATTGGAAATGAAAAGTGTTGTCTAGGAAAAGAAGATGAAATTTGGCTATGGAACAAAAGAATGGGTCACATACATTTTGATAACCTTGTCAAAGTTAGAAAAAGAGAATAAGTTAGAGAAATGCCCCAAATCATGAAACCAACTAACACTTTATGCAAGCATTGTCAACAAGGAAAATAAACAAATACTAGGTTCAAATCAAAGGAATATTCAACAACAAGACCACTGGAAATTGTGCATACTGATCTAGTTGGACCAACTACAACAAAGGGTTTTGTTGGGCTCCTATAATCATAGGTAACTTGATTCTTTAACTGTTTATTTTTCATTTCTCCCGTGATGAAGACATCTAGCTTGTTGGGCTCAGTTAATTCCATTTCCCCCTCCATCTATTTTGCTCGATCCTTTATCACCCTTCTGCATCCTTCATCCACTGCTGCACCACTCACTCCCTTGTCCATTTATCCCATTAACTACATATCGTCCACCACCCATCGCTACATAAACAAAATTAGGATACAAAATATTAATTAGATTTTTTTAATAAGATAATTAATAATAAATAAATAATTAGATTAATTATTTATTTATTAATAATTAGTAATTAAGTTAGTTTGTTTAAGTTAGTAAATAGGTTAATAATGTTAGTAATTAAATTAAGTGTAGTTAGTTTAGTATAATGATAAAATAAAATAATACATATAATAAGTTAAATAACAAAATAAACTTAAAAACGTATAAATTAAAAGCAAATTAAAAAATAAAACAATAATATAAACATTTATTAAAAAGAAAATAGAGTAAAACATAATATATATATTAAAAAATATATATAAACATAAACGAAAGAAAAATAAATGAAAACACATAATAAATAAAACATAATACAAAATAAAATAAATAAATAAATAATAAATAAAATGAAATAAATAAAAACTATGTTATATCCTAAGTCTACTACCCACACACTCCCCCATATATTACACCCCCCCCTTATGTCACTCCACCACAAGGGGGTCTGAGTAGGTGGTTTACTCGAGGAAGGGTGTCACCATATGGTGAACTCGAACCCCCCCTCCCAATACCATTTACCACCTCAGGGGGTTCGAAAACCACCTTGCCTCCTCCAAAACCACTCTCCCAAAAATAAAATCATTTTTTTTCCCAGTTCAACACTTCGTCTTTCGAGAGGGATTCCGGGAAAATAAGAATGAATTTTCAAAATCTGAGAGAGGTTTTTGTTCAGAATGGGTTAAGGAACAAAAACCTCTCCCATAATTTACATAGATTTCAGCAGTTGGGAGAATCGAAGCCATATTTGAGCCCTATTTTCCAGGCTTTCATTTTTTCATGTTTTTGTCATGATTTTGGGGGAGCTGTTTCAACGAGATGGAGATGAATTTGGACAAACCGAAAGAGGTTTTTGTTATAATAAGCTCATATAAAATAACCTCTTTAATTTGTCACACATATACTATATTGTGGGAGATACGAATGTCTGAGTTGACCCCTATTTTCAACAGTTCGAATCGTCTTTCATGGCAGTCAGTTCAAGATTTTCGGGGATTTGTTTCTATTTTTGGCGGAGGTTGTTGAATTCAATGACCTATATCTTGGGAGATAATATTTCTATATATTTCTATTAATCAAATTTACAATGGTTGATCAATTGTACTTTGAAGAGATGGATGGTATTGAAAGACCATCATCTATTGTAGGTTAACAAAGACCCTTTTTGACTGAATACAAAGACACTATGTTTCCATATTCTTTTTTCATGATTATGTGGTGAAGTGATTTTTTATGTAATTTGTTTTCTTTCTCGTTTCACATTATGTTTCTTTCTTTATTGTTTACAAGAAGATTAAGTTCAGGATTTATCTCAAACACCTTGTTCTGGCTTGAAACAATATTTGTGTTTATTCTGAAGTTTGGATGTAGAATTCAGATAAGCACTATTATGCATTCAAAGTAACATATGATATTTTCCTCTTTTCCATATCACAACCTACAAGGATCCACTGACATGATTTCCTTTCTTGGTTACATATGATCTCATTTATTCATCCATTTGATTATCTTTAACCTTTTTACTCCATTGTGCCCAATGGTCATCTTTTGTTGTCTCAACCAAAAAATCAAAAAAAAATCTTCTATCCTCATAGATACCCTAATATACAATCTAAAAAAAGTTAAATACTACAGAGAGATCCCTCTTTGAGTCTTGGAGGGGCAGACCCTTGACTCTAAGTGGTTTTGTGGTTTCCTCTGTCGATTTCCTCTTGATCTTGAGAAATTACAGGGTGATAACATAATGGTGACTCGATTGGGGAACTATTCCTCAAAAATAATAGCAAGTTCCAGATATGATTACTGATGGTGGACATTGATCAGACATAAGAAGGATGAAATCATTCACCTGGCGACTTCAATCAAATCCATACAGTTCCAACTTAAATACTCCACTAGAGGAAGAACCTAAAACATGACCAAGCAATATGGAAGGATCATGTATTCAATCTCAAATTGTGTTGAAGAAATTTTTGGTTCTATCTGTAATTATGTTCTATATTATTATGATCCTGGTCAAGAGTACATTGATGAAGTTTACATTGACCATTTACAAAATGATGAGCCTCAAGATATTAAACCCCAACTTGTATATCATGTACATAATTATACACCTGTGCACATCCCAGATACAACTATAGAAAGACCAATGAGACATAAGCCGTGTGCTTTATCTCCTCCTCTGGCTAAACCTCCATATGGTTATAATCCCCTTGCTTTACCTCCTATACCTGTAAAAGTCCTAGACAGATACAAGACTCTGGTTTTACCTTCTATTCTCCATGACCTCCCTACCAATTATAACAATAATCTGCCCATGTTTGATGGAGAAAATGTGAAGATCATTGTTGAAAAGCACATCCAAATTCTTGAGGATTTTATTGATATATTTGAGGTGGAAGAAGATGATGTCTGTATCAGGATGTTTTCCCTATCATTGCAAGGTAAAGTTAAAAATTAGTTTAATAATCTTCCAGCTGCAAGCATTGATAATTTTCATCAACTTGTGAAAATTTTCCTGGATAGATGGGTGATCAGGGGAAATTTTTTTCTCATCTTAGAAGAATATGACCATTTGAAAAGATATCCAGGGGAGACAGTACAACACTTTTCATCTAGGTTCAATAAGGTGTATCATGCAATGACTGTTGATATAAGGCCACCCCTAGGGTAATCTCACTTGCATTACCCACATGCCTTTGATCTAGAGATGACATTCCAATTAAGAGAACATAACATTGCAACCATTGAAGAAATGAAAAACATTGCAGTGGATGTGGAAGCTAATTTTATGAACAAAAGGTCCAAGCTAAGAGCAGAAGAGAAAGACAAAACATAAAAGGAATGGATGACATCTTCATAAGTGTAACTAGATGTTCTGGAAAACATTGTAAAAGAGATGATGCAGAAGATTAGTAAAAAAGATGAACTTGTTGTTCAAAGATCACATATTTCATTAGTTCCAGAAAAGAAAAAGTTCACTGATCTCAAATAGTTTGCATCTCATCCTTGGAATCCTAAAACAAAAGAGGATTATTCCATGTACTTGATTCATAATATGGTCAAAGATGAAGCTCAAAATCATCTTGTAGAGGATCAATTAACCGATGTAATGTATATGTTTGATGACATTCCTTACATAGACAATTCACCCAAGTATGATGAGGTATAGTTGAAATTGATGCTAACTGTTCAAAGCAATCAATAACACATGGTTGGGAGGAGTAACTTCAGTTACATCTCAAGGATGAAAATCAACAGTTGTATATTAATCATGACAGCAAGGAGGACAGTGCAGAAAGTTTTCAAGTAAATGAAAAATATTTTCCCTTATATTTTGTCTCTTTTCTGAGAGAAAATTATAAGAAAAT
This sequence comes from Picea sitchensis, assembly GCA_010110895.2. Taxonomy (NCBI): domain Eukaryota; kingdom Viridiplantae; phylum Streptophyta; class Pinopsida; order Pinales; family Pinaceae; genus Picea; species Picea sitchensis. The sequence goes on from SNQJ01S0001184.1 coordinate 65,140, forward strand.
TGTCAACGACAGGAATGGAGAACTCTATAACCAAATAGATGAGTAAATCATGGATGATAAATAACCTATTTTATATCCAGAGGTGCATCCCTTGAGTCATCTTGAATGTCAAATCTCAAATGCAAGCTCAGAGTCGATAACATATGATGAATTCATCCATTTTGATTCTATACCATTATGCTCCAATTCATTTCAAATTTTGAAAGGGAATTTTGATCACATTCTGAATGATGAATACATGCAAGATTATAAAGTTTCACTAGAGCCAATGCAACAACTACCTCATTTTCTACAAGATCCAATGACAGAGGTATTGGTTGACATATGCCGACAGAGTCTTGTTTCATTTGCTAGTCATGGGCTGAAAAACAATTATGATTTTGATATGATCAGACAATTAGCTTCATCGTTCTGTTAAGCAAAAGTATCATTTCAAAGCCCATCAAAAAATTTGTAGCCATGTCAGGAAGTGCATGAGGATGTAGATAGCATAACTACAACATCAAATCATGAAGTTAAGTTGGTTAAATTTGAAAATTAGGAGATAGGTCATGTCTATTATGATCCTATAGTTGTCTATATGGAGGAGCTATTCTTTTCAGAATTGCCATTGATACCTAAAGTTTTTGTAATTGTCCATAGTACCAGGGCTTTGTGTTGTGAAGATCAGGTTGGAAATCAGTCTATTTTTCCCATGCAAGTTCTATTTCTGATACTGGTTAAAAACAGTGAAAGAGCAGAGTTATTAGAGAAGTTGCTTGACTGGATGCACTGGCATTATTGTATCATTTAGAACAACAAAATTATAAGCAATGTAGGGTAGGTACTAGTTTTGAATAAGCTCAGTCATTTGAGCATTGTTTTCAGCATTGTATGGTTTCCAGTAGAGTTTGCAGTTGATAGTATATAGTTCAATGTCTAGTCTAATTTGAGCCAGTTCGAAGATTGTAGTTGCAGTGACTCCATGGCCCAACGAATAAATCATTGGTCTGCATGTTCAGAGTTCAATGGTTCTTGTCACCTTCTGAAAGAGTCGTCATCCCCATGTGGAGCCTATGTTGGGGTCCTATAATCATAGGTAACTTGATTCTTCAGTTTCTTATTTGGCATTTCTCCCGTGAAGAAGACATTTGACTTGTTGGGCTTGGTTAATTCCATTTCCCCCTCCATCTATTTCTCTTGATCCTTCATCACGCTGTTGCATCCTTCATCCACCTTTGTGCCACTCACTCCCTTGTCCATTTATCCCATTGACTACATCTCCCCCACCACTCATCCTTGCATAAACGAACTTACGATAAAAAATATTAATTAGATTATTTTAACAAGATAATTAATAATAAATAAATAATTAGATTATTTATTTATTTATTAATAATTAGTAATTAAGTTTGTTTGTTTAAGTTAGTAAAGAGGTTAATAATGTTAGTAATTAAATTAAGTGTAGTTAGGTTAGCATAATAATAAAATAAAATAATACTTATAATAAGTTAAATAACAAAATAAAATATAAAACGTATAAATTAAAAACAAATAAAAAAATAAAACAATAATATAAACATTTATTAAAAAGTAAATAAAGTAAAACATAATATATATATTAAAAAACAATACTAAACATTAATGAAAATTAAAAAACATATATAAAACATAAACGAAACAAAAATAAACGAAAACACATAATAAATAAAACTTAATACAAAATTAAAAAAAAAATAATAATAATAAAATGAAATAAATAAAAACTAAGCTATATCCTAAGTCTACTACCCACACACACCCCCATATATCGAGCCAGTTCGAAGATTGTAGTTGTAGTGATTCCATGGCCCAGCGAATAAATCATTGGTCTGCATGTTCAGAGTTCAGTGGATCTTGTCACCTCCTGAAAGAGACATCATCCCCAGGTGGAGCCTATGTTGGGGTCCTATAATCATACGTAACTTGATTCTTCAGTTGCTTATTTGGCATTTCTCTCATGAAAAAGACATTTGACTTGTTGGGCTTGGTTAATTCCATTTCCCCCTCCATCTATTTCGCTTGATCCTTCATCACCCTGTTGCATCCTTCATCCACATTTGCGCCACTCACTCCCTTGTCCATTTATCCCATTGACTACATCTCCCCCACCACTCATCCTTGCATAAACGAACTTACGATAAAAAATATTAATTAGATTATTTTAACAAGATAATTAATAATAAATAAATAATTAGATTAATTATTTATTTATTAATAATTAGTAATTAAGTTAGTTTTTTTAAGTTAGTAAATAGGTTAATAATGTTAGTAATTAAATTAAGTGTAGTTAGGTTAGCATAATAATAAAATAAAATAATACTTATAATAAGTTAAATAACAAAATAAAATATAAAACGTATAAATTAAAAACAAATAAAAAAATAAAAAAATAATATAAACATTTCTTAAAAAGTAAATAAAGTAAAACATAATATATATATTAAAAAACAATACTAAAAATTAATGAAAATTAAAAAACATAAACGAAACAAAAATAAATGAAAACACATAATAAATAAAACTTAATACAAAATTAAAAAAAAAATTAATAATAATAAAATGAAATAAATAAAAACTAAGCTATATCCTAAGTCTACTACCCACACACACCCCCATATATCGAACCCCACCCCCTTACGTCACTCAACCACGAGGGGGTCCGAGTAGGTGGTTTACTCGAGGATGGGTGTCACCATATCGTGAAATTGAACCCCCCCCCTCCCAATACCATTTACCACCTCAAAGGGGGTCCAAAAACTACCTTGCCTCCTCCAAAACCGCCCTCCCAAAAATACAACCGTTGTTTTTTTCTAGTTCAACACTTTGTCTTCCGAGAGGGATTTCGGGCAAATGGGAACGAATTTTCAAAATCCAAGAGAGGTTTTTTTTCAGAACGGGTTGAAGAACAAAAAAAACTCTGATAATTTACATAGGTGTCAACAGTTGGGAGAATCAAATCCATATTTGAGCCCTATTTTTAGGCTTCCGTTTTTTCTTGTTTCGGTCATGATTTTGCGGGAGCTATTTTGGCGAGATGGAGATGAATTTGGAACAACCAAAAGATTTTTTGTTCAACACGGGCTCATAAAAAGTAACCTCTTTCAGTTTTCACATAGCTTTCATATTTTGGGAGATACGAATGTGTGAGTTGACCCCTATTTTCAGCAATTTGGCCCATCTTTCATGGTAGTCAATTCAAGACTTTCGGTGATTTGTTTCTATTTTTTACGGAGGTTGTTGAATTCGACCACCTGATCCTGGGAGATAATATTTCTATATATTTCTATTAGTCAAATGTACAATCATTGATCAGTTGGACTTTGAAGAGATGGATGGTATTTAAATACCATCATCTATTGCAAAGATGTTTAGGAGGTTAACATAGACCCTTTTTGACTGAATACAAAGAAACTATGTTTCCAAATTCTTGTGTCATGATTATGTGGTGAAGTGCTTCTTTATGTAATTTGTTTTCTCTCTAGTTTCACATTATGTTTATTTCTTTATTGTTTACAAGAAGATTAAATTTAGGATTTTTCTCGAACACCCTGTTCTAGCTTGAAACAATATTTATGTCTTTTTCTGAAGTTTGGATGTAGATTTTAGATAAGAACTGCTATGAATTCGAAGTGACCTCTAATATTTTACTCTTTTCCATCTAACAACCTATAAGGATCCACTGACATGACTACCTTGCCTAGTTACATATGATCTCATTTATTTTTCATTTGATTATCTTTAACCTTTTGACTCCATTGTGCCCAATGGTCCTCTTTTGTTGTCTCAACCAAAAACTCAAAAACAAATATTCTATCCTCATAGCTAGCCTAATATCCAATCTAAGCAAAGTTAAATCCTACAAATAAATCCCTCTCTGAGTCTTGAAGGGCTATACCCTTGACTCTAAGTGGTTTTGTGATTACCTTTGTCGATTTCCTCCTCAACTTGAGAAATTACAGGGTTATAACAATTTTAAAAGGTGAGAAATACTTTATGTTATTAGTTGATGATTATACAAGAATGACTGCAGTTTGTTTTCTCAAGAATAACTCAGAAGCTTTTGAAAAATTCAAGATCTACAAGGAAATGGTTGAAAATGAAATCGATGTTGCACCCTGTTCGTCACCTTGGTGAGAAAATAAGAGGTGCTTACATGCCCAGTTGGGTCCTGCTGAGCATGACAGCTGTAGAGGAAAGAGTTAGAGAAAGAAAAAACAAAAATATAAGCAAGAATTAAACTAATACAAAAGAAAATCATAAGCATAGGGACAGAGAGATAACAAACACAAAAAGACCCATGTCACCAATGTTTTTAGGCTGATCTATTGATGAAATCAAATCACCAAGAAGAAAGGGAACTATGAATCCTTTGTTCCTCCAAGGGAAGGTTCTTGGACCCTCAAAAGCTTGCTCTCCTTACAACAAGAAAAATGAAAATGGTGGTGAAAGAACTCCTTGCAAATCCACTCAATGGAGAGGTGGATTGCTCAATGAAATCGTGCCAATGTGCTCTTGTCAAGGATGGAGTCCTTAAAACAATATAGGCAGCATAACATTACATGAAATTCCTTAAGAAAATGAGGTGCATTCATGGCTTTTGATAGCATTGCTTTGGGATTTTGTGTAACTGCTTTGTAGTGTGAAAAGAGGCCATTTAGGGCATTATTAGGTCTTTGACCAGCCCACCATTCGGATTCAACTCAGATTTGAGGGTCAAATCGGCTTGGGGGCTGATCCATAAGTGGTTGGGAGGCCGACCACTTCAATAAATACACCGTTTAGCAGGTGAACGGATTGCGCCAACAACCGCGCATCGTGTGCGTATGTGCGCATGCTATGTTCCTGTTCCGCGCATGTGCGCGCGCACCCAACTTCTATAAAGCGCTCTTCAATTTTTCACTACTTTGTATAGTTTTTTTCCCTTTTTGAATGCTGTGAGATTAATTCAAGTCCATGAATGACTTCATTACTGTTTGACGATGTTGAGTTCTTGTAACCATGTGCTGATGAAATTTCAGTGATAACAGATGCCCCCTGGTGGATGAGGTTAGGAGCATACGTATAGATGAAATCCATCAATGTTTCTTCTACTGAGAATGTTGTTGTAAGATAGAGAAATAGTGGGATCATGCAGAGCAATCCTTTGGAGGAGAAAGGAACCGGTAGGACCCGCCCTTCCATAAGGTGCATAAAATATACAACTGTGTACAAACGAGGCGGGCATGCCCCATGCTCGTGTTATGTAACCCTGAAAAAAGATGACTGAAGTGTTGGTGTAGACAATTGCATTTCCCTCAGGGGCGGTAATGATAAAGGCAAAAGACAATTCTGCAAAGGAACATAGTTTGAATAATAGGCAATGATCAGGGAAATAAGTATCGGCGATGATGCGGGCATTGATGTCCCTACCAAGTTCAGAGGTCTTTGGAAAATGATAGAAATAACTGCAATAGTCGCAAAGTAAGACCCACCATAACATGAGAAAGTGTTGGCGTCGAATGTTATGGGGGCCAATGACAGCAGGGATAAATGGTGTTTCCCCCTGTGTCGTCTGAGATCTCTCATTAAATGGAGAATGAGAATCAAGATATTGTCACCCTTCTGGAAAAATTGTGTTGATGTCGACAAAAGGGGAACGCGACTCCCAAAAGCAAAGGACTTCGTGGAATCTACTGAGGTGAGGAAATGGTAGAGGTACATGGACAAAGTAAAAAAGTGGGAAGACTTAAGACTGCCCTGGGTTGGAGGATGTATGAGATAAAAAGTGGCTGCAACCGTGTGACGAGGTCGAGTGTGAAGGGGACAACAAGATCGGGGATGAGTTGTGCCAGAGGCGGGACAAAGTGAACAACGACAGAGGGTAGAGGTAAGTGACCTGTGGGGTACTCTGAATATGTTGACGATGTCGGCCAGGGTAGATGATGAGTGATGCTCCAACCAAGGGTGACATGGGTTGCGTTTGTCCAAAAGGAGGGAAGCAGGTCGCCAACGGTGACAACAAAAAAAAGATAATGAAATGACTGAAAATAAAGTTTTTTGTACAATAAATAACGAATAATTTGGGGGAAAAATGTACAAATATAGAAATGGGTGCCCCAGTGTGAAATGAGTGGCCCAGGGAGGGAAAATTTTTCTTGGAAAACTGATGAAGGGTGGGGGCCCCATTGGTGAGTTTCTGTATGAGGTAGGTGAAATGAGGATAGGTTCGCAGAGTGGCAAACTGATTGCGGATGAAATGGAGGGTTCATGATACTGCGAAGGTGCAGGTAAAAAATAAAATTGTAAAGAGATAATATAGGAGTCCATGTGGGAAAGCTAGCAAAATGAGGAGAAGGAGTATGTGGCCGATTCACGACATGATGAAAGACTATCAGGACTCCCATCCCTAAAGGGTAATGAAGAACAACATGAGTGTCAAAAAGTGCCAAAAGGTGCTATGAATGGGACAATTCATGTGGGTAAGAATTCTACTAGGTAACAGTACCGAAGATGCAAATGGATGCGTGGGTACTGCATATCCGGGAATGAGGATCCTAAAGGCCAATATCAGAGGGTGTGACTAGAAATGTAAATGCAATACAATGGGAGAGACTACATGCCAGTGCTGAGTATATACCTGAAGGGATGATGTCGATGAAGGATGATAAAGTACCTGCACACATAACAACCAAATACCCAAAGTGAACAATATCTGAAGAGAATCAAAGATATGAGCATGTATTTGATAAATGTGACTATGCGCATGCGTACCTGACCATGATATGAAAAAAGGTGCCCCAGGGGCTCAGGATAAAAAGAAACCCCGGGACTACTGTGATGTAGGTGACGAGATGTTGATCCCGTGGCTGAAGACGGTTTGAAAAATGGACACCTTGGGCTCCCGGAATGGTGAGTGGAAGTTTGGAAAAAGGCCTATATATAGTTGTAGGGCCTACATTGCCACCTCATTTGTACCTACTGCAATAGTGAGTGGACAAGCAGTTTTCAGAGGAGAGTTGGAGATTCGGGGAGGACGAGGCATCCAATCGACGTTTTGTGAGTATCAGGTTAGTGGTCTAATCATCCTTCATAGAAATAATTTTTCAATTTTTGGGCAGGGGCTTTACGGAGAGCCGTACAGAGGGTTTTAGGGGGTCAAGGCCCCACATGTGCGGGCGATCGGGTGATAGGTGCGCATACGTGCACGACTGTCCACCAGATAAGTGCGCATGGGTGCACGATGGGGAGGATTTAAGGCGCGCTCGAAGGGCACACCTGTGAGTTGGATAGACACGCATCAGTGCGCGTCTGTGGGTTTGACAAGCATGCATCTGTGCGCGTCTGTATGGTGAACATGCGCACGTAAGGGCGCACCTGTGAAGCAAATAGGTGCGCATTGATGCGCACCTGTTCAATGTACAAGCGCGCATAAATGCGCACCTGTGTAATGAACAGGCACACATATATGCGCGCCTGTGTAGTGAACAGGCGCGCATGTGGGAAAAAAAATTGCGCCTAGGAGGAAATGTTTAAAGGGAAACAAAAACGAGTCTTTTTTATGCTGTTGATGGTTGTCTGAGCTGATATAGGACTCTGTGTTGTCTGCAGGTGGACAGTAGTGACGATGACAGTGCGGTGGCGAGAGCGAGACTGGGCCTAGTTTCGAGATGTCATGGCCATTGAGGGGCCTGGCGTGCGTGTGACTTTGGAAACCTGTGGGTTGCTAAAGTTTTTTGAGTGCCCGTTGATATGGGAACAAGAGTATTTGTTCCAGTTCCTGATCCGGATGTGGAGTCCGGAGCTGCACTGCTTCCTCGTATGAGGAGAGCAGATCCCCTTCACTGCGGTGGAGGATATATATTTTTTGAATGGGCTCCCCTTTCAGAGAACGCCCCTACCGGCAGAGCCGGTGTTGCCCAGGACCATTTCGCTGTCCGATATTGGCCAGAGATACTGCTCAGGTCGGGACTTTATATCTGGGACGGTGGTGAGTATCAGTGCGATAGACTCCCTGGCCCATCGCTGTATAGCGGCAATGATTGTTCGGATATATGGGTCACTTGCGACCCAGCGGATTAGTGGTGGCCAGTTGTTGGTGCTGGAGAGAGTGGTGGCCGACGAGCAGTTCTCTTGGGGGCTGACGCTCCATGCTAGGATGGTGGCACAATTCGACCACTGTTGGTCCACGGATGGAGGACAGTTTGCTTTCGGGTCCATCTTAGTGGCCTGGTTTTTAGAGAGGGTGTCGATGCTGCGCCCGAGGGTTCTTCTGGAGATGCCGGGGGCACGAGAGCTGCGATTGAGGTGGTGGTCGACAGTTCTGGTTTGCCACGGTGGTGGCGAATGTGGCCACTTCTTCTCGACAGAGGCAAAACGGATATGGTGGCAGATGCCGCAAGTGATACTTCAATACCCCTATGTTGGGGTGGACTTTCGGGGTGACCCGAACATGGTGCTACCTCCTGGGGAGGTTTTTGACCATCGAGGTATGTTTAGTATGTTGGTATGTTTTTGATTTATATTGTCGTTTTAAGATATCAGTCCATATGTATATGATATAGATGTTGATACTATTTGTTTTTTTGTTGTTTTGTGTATGTGCAGATGTGGCACCTCGCGGGCGTGAGGTAGAGATGCAGAGAGTGTCGGTTCATCGAGAGCCGGAGAGACTGTTGCATGGAGAGAGACGTCGGCGGGAGGATGCCGCGGGGCGACAAGCAGAGCCGGAGCGGGCAGCGAGGAGGCGCCGGTACGATGACCCTAGTGTGGGGCCATCACATGCTCCTCCGGCGGCGGCCGCAGTGGATTATGATGACATACGCCATTGTCTAGAGACGGTTCTATAGGATGTTCCTGAGGGAATGTGGACACGCATCCAGGACGTGTGTTTCCTGGAGCAGTGTGTAGGAGTACCGCCACCATGGCGGGACATAGTGCGGCGAGAAGCAGTGCTTGCTGCTATGATGAGTGGATGCCTACCACCAGGGCAGGAGGGTCCTGTGGGTGGTCCTCCACCACCGCCTGGGGAAGGTGGTGGTGGGCCACCACCTCCTCCTGAGGGAGGAGCAGGTGGTGGGGCGATAGAGGCCCCATGAGTGGTGTATGATGTACATTTTGTTTTTTGTTGTATATAGGCTGGTGAGCCCATTTTTTGTACCGAGGTGCTACATTGGCCTGCGGATACATGTATTTGTGTATGTAAACATTCAGATGGCTTGATGGGCCTTTATATATATATGAGTATACATATTTTGAGATCCTGATGTTGTCTACATGTGTTTTTAGGTGATGATTTTGATGATGTCTATTCTATATATATGCTGTGATAGGATTTGTGAGATGTTTATGTATGTGTAGCTTGATGTGATATATGCCAATCTAACACCATGTTAGCTATTTGATCTGTTGTTTGATTCAATTGTCTTGGAATATGTGTAAATGTAATGGAATCAAAATGTCGATATAAAAGCCTAACCTGTAGGTATTTGCGAAAGAGGCACAGATCGCGTACATGGTAAACATTGTTGAGCTGTAGAACGACTAGTTGAGAGTCGAGGAAGATGCTAAGGTGACGAATATGATGACATTGGGCGTCAGCTAGGAGTCCAATGACCGCAGTGTATTCGGATTGGTTGTTGGTTACTGGCCCCAAACATATGCCGCTTGAATGTAGCATTTCCTGTGAGGGGGTGTAGAGAGCCCAAGCAGTCGAAGCGAGATTTTGTGTCCAACGAATGGCATCGTCGGCATAACCAATGTGGTAGGATGGTGGAGGAAGCATCTTTCAATAGCACAAAGGAGAGTTTAGACGAGAGTGGAGGAGAAAAAGACTAAAAACACTAGAAAAGAAATAACCTAAAGTAGAATGACTACTTTTAAGCATAAAATTTCTTGAGATACAACCCGTTGACGAGTTGTTTGAGAGAGAGGCCTTCGGGAGAGGCCAGGATATATGCACCTTTGGTGAGGCAATGTAGGATAATGTAAGGGCCATTCCAAAGTGATTCGAACTTGTTGTGGCCAAAGGTATCATGGGTGATATCATTAGCCAGGACGAGGTCTCTTTCGCAAAATGATCGAAGGTTGACATGGCGATCAAAGGTAGCCTTGGATCGTTTTTTAGCTGCCGCATTGTTCTGTAAGGAAGATTGACGATCTTCATCCAGAGACTCCAAGTTCAGCAAGCGCTGCTCCATTAGAGCAGTGTCAGGTAATAGCTCAATTACGGTGCGTAAGGTGGGAATTTCGCACTCGATGGGAAGAGTTGCCTCGACCCCATGGACTAAATGGAATGGTGTGAAACCAGTAGCGGTCTTCATTGTCGTTCAATAATCCCATAGCGTGGAAAATAACATGTGATGCCAATTGATTTTATGTTTATTAACCGTGTGCTGTAACATGGTCTTGAGGACTTTGTTAACTACCTCGACCTGTCCATTTGACTGAGGGTAATATGGTGAGGAAAACTCGTGAGAGAAGCCTAACCAAGATGAGAGTTCAATGAAGATCTCATTCTCGAAGTGTTTCCCATGGTCGAAAACAAGTTGGAGTGGTACTCCAAAACGGGATATGACGTGGTTAAAGAAAAAGCGCACTACAGTGTCAGCGGTGTTGTTGAAAGTGGGCATAACTTCGGCCCATTTGGTGAAGTAATCAACGGGGCATGATGTAATCAAGTGGGCATGATGTGTTCACAATTGTCATCTCCGAGCTGGACGAGGACACCGACTACTCATACAGATGATGCTGATACGTAGACGATGTAGTCGCGATTATAGTCAGGTGCACTAATTAAAGGTGCATTTGAAAGTGATGTTTTAAGATCGTCAAATGACTATTGGGCATAGTCGTCCCAGTGAAAAGGGATGTCGTGACGTAGTAAGTGGAGGAAATCATGTGCGCGTATGGAATAATTAGGAACAAAGTGTCTAAGAAATTTAGCTTTGCCATGTAGACTCTGAAGTTGTCATAAATTCCGAGGAGGTGGAATTTCAGTGATAGCTTTGACTTTGAGGGGGTCCACGGTAATACCGCTTTGGGAAATGATAAAATCAAGGAGGCGCCCTGTGGTGACGCAGAATACACACTTGAGAGGATTCAAGCAGATGTTGTACTGGCGACACCATTGAAAGATGATTCGTAAATCAGCGAGATGCTGGGTGCGTTTCTTGGATCGAGCTGTGAGGTCGTCCAAGTAGGCAATAATGATTTCAGCCAGATCGTGAAAGATGTAGGTGATCGCCCGCTGGAAAGTTGCGCCGACGTTTTTTAAGCCGAAAGGCGTGACACGACATGAAAAATTACCCCATGGGGTAATGAATGTGGTTTTATACTGATTGGATGGGTGGATTTGAATTTGGTTATAGCCAGAGAATCCGTCCATAAAGGAGAGAGCCTCGTGGCCGACGCAGTCGTCGATAATTTGATCGATGAAAGGCATTGGAAATTTGTCTTTGGGACATGTGTTATTGAGATCGTGAAAGTCTGTGCAAACACGGAAAGTGCCTTGTTTTTTTTCGATGGGTACAGGGTTGGAAACCCATGAAGTGTAAGCGATGGGGAAAATAAACCCGGCCCTATGTAATTTGTCAATTTCGGCTTTGATAGCTGCGGCTTTGGATGGGTGTAGCGGTCGCTGTTTCTGGCGAACTGGTGTGACGTCAGGCTAGGTGTCGATGCTATGTTCGACAATAGAGGGATCGAGGCCAGACATTTCCATGTATGACCAGGTGAAAATATCCCTATATTCCTGGAAGAGGGCTTTATATGCGGCGATTTCATGAGGAGTGCAAGCAGCTCCAATGATGATTTCTTCGACGATGCCATTTTTAATGGAAATGTCGATTTTGATGGTGGGGGAAATTTTGGCCATATTACCCTCTTCAAAAGAGTCGGGGGCAGGAATGGGATTGTTGAACCAATCTATAGGCCCTGACGGGATAAAATCTTTGGTTTCGACCGCGTAAATGGGGTTTTGGTTACGAGGCATGAGGGCTTCCTATGGAAAGAAGAGTGCACGGTGATGTAGTACGTCCCATGGAGAGTCCAGGTGGTGTAGCTTTTCCATTATTTCCTCGTCGTATTGGAAATGGCAGGAATATAAAGGATCGTGAGGAGTGATCTCGGTGTGGTTGCCCCTTGATGGAGAAGCAGGGGGATCAATTCTAGGAGATGGTGAGGGTTCACTTGACATAAACCATATATTGAAGTACTGAGGGGTACCCGTGGTGGCTGGGTGGAGAGTGTCTGTAGGGGAATGAGCAGGAGAATTGGGCAGGTTGCGGTGTAAATCCTCAGAAACGTCATTTTAGAACCATGGAGGCGTTGGGAGTGCCTCGGGCTTAGGAGAAATGACATGCATATCCTCAAGTGACGAGGTAATGTCAAGTATCGCCTCTGCGGGTTGGTGAAGCAGGGAAAATTGACGTTGTCTGTATTCAAGGATCATAGGACAATGGTATGTAAAATGAGCTAATGAATTGTAGAGAGAGAAAGGGCATCTCATACGTTCATTGACTGAAGTGGTGACATAGCGAATGTCAATGATATTTGAAGAGGACGTAGAAGGGCGTGGGTTGTTCTGGAAGTTATGGCGTATAGCCACTAATGTCTGCCGAAAGCGTGGCAGTGTTGGGCAATGATGGGTGTAATGGCCATACTCTGAACATATAGCACAAGCATATTTGGTCCTCAACCCTTTACTACTGGAAGGGTTGGTGGTAGTAGTGGGATTAGAAGTAGTGACGGGTGTTGTGGGAGTTTGATTGGGGGGAATCAAATTCCCTAATTCAGGTAGTGATGGACAGTTGTTGGTTTGGTGGCCCTCTTTTTCATATAGTGCGCAAGGTGGTGGGATGCGTGGAGGAAGTGGAGCGGTGGGCTCCTTCTTCTTCCTCCTGCCCCCAGCTGTAGCAGGGGGATTAGTGAGTATGGGGGTAGTGGTTGTAAGGACAAGAATCGTCATGGGGATTCCTTCCTGTGGGGGAAGGGATGGTCGAGGGACCATCTCTGGTGGGTGTAAGTACCAAACTGGGATTGCTAACACCATATTGGGTAGTGTGAGCATGGAGGCTACCTGAAAAGCTTCGATACCTGGTGGAGGGTAAAAGAATGGAATTTGGGTGAGGGGTTGGGGAATTGTCTCCCAAATGGGACTATGCCCCTGAGGAGATGTGGATTCGTGGACTGTTGGGGTCAATGAGTGTGCAGGAGGCTCCGACAGGAGTGGTTCTGCGACTATTGGGACGTCAGGAATGAATGAAGCCTCATGAGGAGGATGAGCATCCTTTGTGTGAGTTTAATTAGATGATATGACACATACTTGATTAGCAGGATGAAGGAGTGGTGGTGTTCCGTGGTACGTCCCTAACAAGGATGGATCTTTGAAAATCCCAGGACCCATCTCGACGAGTGGATATGCGTCTTGGTTGGTGTGGATGAGAGGAAGAATGTTATCGAGGTTGGCAGATGGGTTGGGCTCATAATGTGAGACTTGATCGATGGTCACAATCTTCCCATTGTGGGGGAACATCATTGTCCTAAAGACGGAAGATGCCACTGCCTTCATAGCATACATGTAGCTACGACCGAACAAGATATTATAGTCGAGTGGGGCATCGATAACTTCGATGTCGATGAGAATAATCTTTCCCCTGAGTTCAACGGGGACATTTTGAAAGAGCCCTTTAGGAGAAGTTGGTCATCCATCATAAGCTCGTAATGTGATGGCAGAGGGTATGAGTTCTGGGGAACCAAGTTTCTGCCATACTGTTTTGTACATAATGCACGTAGATGCACCTTCGTCGATGATACATCGGTGAACTGTGATGTTCCGTATTTTTGCAGGTATTTGAAAAGCGATCAAGGCGGGAAGATGAGGTTCTCCGCTGTCAAGATCAAAGGTGATGAGTCAAGTATCGGTAGGGTCGACTTCCCCCAAGGCGGAAAGTAGTGATTTCTTCTACATAGGGCAAGTCTGGAGGACTTCCAAGACTGACATAACACCTGGGGATTGCGCTAAGTCGTCTACCAAGCTATAATTATGAGTTGCCCTAGCCTGTGGGTTGTGGACATTCCTGTGCAAGGGGATGTGAGGGATGCATAGTGGTGGTTCAACAGAGGGGTGAGGGATCACCAACGGGGGTCCTGCCGGTGTAGGGTTTTTCTCTGGAGAGATGGGAGTAGACTCAACGAGGGCATGATACTGACGATTACGCGTTTGCAGAAGGATTTCTCCCTCACTGGTGAGGAGAATTGTACGCTCTGCTGGATTGTTGGGGTTGTGGTATTGGCCCGCCTGAGGTGGGGGGTGTTGTGTATCATGTTGGGTGTTTATCACACCTTGATGTGGAATAGGATTTTTTAGCACGACAGGAGGGGGTTGTTGCATGTATTGTTGTGGTGCCTGCTGAGGGGTAGTTTGTGCGGGAGGATGGGGAAGAGAACCCGAGTATTTCAACCATTTGAAATCAGTGATCTGAGGGTAATGATGAGTTTAATGGCCGAACTCACCACAAAGGGCACAAGGGAAGATGGTTTTAACATTATTTCTCCCTTGGCGTTTGTTATTATTGCCCCCTGGGGGGTTTTGGTTCCCTTGGTTCTGGTTGTCCCCAATGGGTTGGTGTTGTGGGGGTTGATTCCCGCCTTGACATGGGTTATTGTTATTCCTGTTCCATCCTTTCTTCTTGGCATTGTTCGATGGATGAGTTGGATTGGCTGTATTCAACTGTTCAAAACTTTGGTATTGTTGAGCAGCAGAAGGTTGAACAAAATTTACCCCCGCATGTGGATGTGGGGGAGCCATGGGTTGTGGAGGACCTGAAAATGGGAAGTATGGATTTTGTGGTGGAACCGATCCATAAGGTACGTAGGAAGGCATAGTTCTTTCACTAGTACTATAAGCTGATGTTGAGGGAGTACCATTGTTTGTGGGAATAGGTGGATGTATGGGAGGTGCCGGTGGTGGTCCACTGATGGGTGGAGGTATAACAATAGGGTATGGTTGTTGATAAGGGGGTGGGGGGTAATAAGAAGTGCCCCCATATGCTGGTGGGTATTGAGGTGTTCCATACATCGATGGTGGATGGGGTTGTGGACCATGGTGTGTGGTGGCACCTATTAGTCCGTCTACTGAGTGAGACATCCCAGGTTTGTCTTGGCCAAATGGCACAGGTTTTGGAAAATCAGGAAGTACTGTGTATAAGTACCTTGACTGTGCATAGATGAGGTCATACTGTTGGGCCTTACTGATGGCTTCCTCTTCGGATTGAGGGAAGGTGGAAGCTACATCCTTTCCAAGGAGAGAGACAAGTGATCTAAGAAACTAGTCGAGACATTGTTGCCTGGTGGTTTCTGCTTTGCACAAACTACGTCGCCTATGCCACTCATGAATGTGGTCAACAATGTATGTGGTTGAGGTTTGTTTAAAGTTAGATAGTAGTTCTAGACCATTGTCGTCGCGAATGGGTAATTGGAAGAAGGTCAAGAATTCTTTGGCCAATGACTCAAAGGTCGCATGGGACCCTGATTTTTCTTCGACATACCATTTGGCTGATGGGATAGTGAGTGTTAAGAACCTGAATAGATATACAAATATAATCACCACAAATACTGAATACACAATAGATCCAAAGAGCAATATAGAAGAAACCACACAATATTATTATCAAACCCTTAAGGTAGGGCAACACCATACAATGGATCCTATTACGGAAGGGATCCTCTCCTGTTCACTTGCCTCTTCGAGGGGGCATCCTCCTAATGAGCTTCAGCTCCAAACTCAATA